>JAVJIF010005192.1:0-300307 GCA_038442645.1 Agave tequilana
AAACTTTTTGCCAAAACTTGTTTTTCTTGAAAAACTTGAGTAAATAACATTATCTAATCATTCCTATTTATAAGAGAAGTATGAAGACAAAACCCAATAAGTTTAGCATTAAAAAACATGTTGAAAATATGAAAAACTCAGTACAAATGATCTAGACAGGTTTACAAACAATTATAGCCGTTGGAAAACAAATCAGGCAAGTTGACTACCTCACTGTCAACAGCAGGCACATGCCTGTCGACGGCCATGTCTTAACAGTCATATTTTCAAAAGTAGCACAAGCATTATCGACAGACTAAGAACAAACTAAATCTCTGTTTCGTTCCCTGTCGACAGGGCTATCGACAACTAAGGCTATCTCCGCCTTGTTCACTGAGTATCAGTAGTCGACAGGCCTAGACCTCTATCGACTGTCCTGGTACCTAACAAAAATATTTTTTTATTTTATAAAAATAGTTTGTAAGGTCATAAAATATAATATATTTATGGTAAAATCACGTATGTTTAGAAAACTAAATACATTTTAAACTATATATATATCATAAACAATATTAAAACTTTATTTTTCAAAATAAATAACAAAAAATCATGAAATTGATTTTGGGAAATAATTGTGTGTGGTGTAAGCTTGAGCAATCAAATTTACACTACTCTTCACAATAATCTAAGCTTACAAATTCTTATAAACATATATAATTGAAGTCTTCTTCATTTTAAATTGATTTCAACAAACTCGATGTTCTTCTTGTCTTGATTCATATTGAGCTTGACTCTCTCTTGAGTACTTGATATGTTCATTGTGCTTGGGCTCTTGAATTAATACTTGATAGCATCAATCCTCAACTTTGAGTCTATTGTTGAAGTTAAACATAGACTCATGATTTTTGTTAGAATCTGAAACTTAAACATGTAAGATCATTAGCACTATAACTTAAACATGACCCGCTTCCTAAAATATGAAAAAATGACGTGTGACGAGAGTCGGTAACACTTATAAGCAAGGAGAATACCTCATATATATGCGCTAAGCTTTAAATAACTGAGCAAGCTATATAAATCTACTAAGATAAATTATAATCACTGCAACAATACGTATAAATGTCAACACAAGAAAGCAAATGAATAAAGAAACAGAATAAAGGCTGAGTCCAATATATACAAGCAAAGGAAACTACTGGAATAAAAGAGTGGTAAGAATACCGATGATCAAGCAGAGAGAAAGTTTGAACTCCTCATAATAAGTACGGTCCTCATCAAACACCTAGTCAATAGAATAAAACATCTTATACCTGCATGCATAAATCCAGAGTGATCAGAAAGTGAGCTAATGAGTATATAAAATGAAGGAAGGGTGTACGTGCATAATTGTATATACATGCTACAATACTACTATAAAAATACAAGATAAAGAATATCATAAAAAATTGTAAAGTAGAAATAACTCATCATTATAAAACAATAGTACTGATATCAAAGAGATGTGTAACGTAGCATATATCCCTAATCAGTTGATTATTATTAACCTAACTAATGTGTTACTTAGCTGCATCCCATACCGTAATCGTTTTCTCACATATCAAATAAGGTTATCATTGTTGTAACTGCCTGCCAATATAGTGTATGTGTTTTGAAAGAGTACCATGTATACCCGGTACCACGGTCTAACATTCCTGACACTGAATCAGGACAGACCGCAAGGCCCTAATAACAGAGACGCAACCCCACACAAAAGACAACTGTTGTGGCGCCATAGTCCGGGCAAATCCCTAATAACTAACAACTGAATAACTAGGTAGCCAGTATTACCTTGGTTCCCCGTGGTGGAACCCAAATCTCGGTTAACCATCACAAGTCCTTCCAAAATATATGACATGCATTATCAGGTAATTACCATTTTTCAAAATTATTGTGTCTTTTATTAACATGCCGATAATTATTATTATTAAAATGTAGTAACTGAATATCTCCAATAACTGCTGATGTCACTAATAGCTGACAAATGATATTTGATAACTGACAAACTGAAAATTGATAGCTGACATCTAATTAAGAAAACTGGAGATAGAAAGAAGATATAAACTCACTAATCACAATGGTCTCACAAACAACTGAGATCATTAATAACTGTTATAAAACTCTGAACTGAAGTCACTAATATTTATGAGATCACTATCACAATATATCTATATATTCAATAACTGAATAACTACAGTAATAAGGAACAAGTTATGAAGTGAACTACTAAATATCCTCGAGATCAAACTAAATTAACGAAGATCAAGATGACAACTCAATAGTAGAATATCCTCAAATAATATGAAATCTCGAATGTCTCTACATCAAATCCTCGACATCCATAAGAAATCATCAATACTCTGATAAACTAATAATCAATGAATAAATCCAAAAATTACTTACAATCAATAATCCAGCAATCGTCAATCTTATATAAATACTATCAAGATCCAATATATATCAAGTCCATATATAGATCCAACAACAACAACAACTAAGCCATTTGTCCCAAGAATTTGGGATAGGCTACATGAACCAAAAGAGAATTACACTAGATCGGGCACATGGATCAGCTTTCTCTACTCATTCCTATCAAGCAATATGCCTTCACTAAGACCTTTAGCCTCTATATCTTGTCGTATTACCTTCATCCATGTTTCTTCGGTCTCCTCTGTGCTCTTTTAACTTGCCCTAATTTGATACGCTTTATTCGTCAGACTGGCGCACCGGTAGGTCTACGTCGCACATGACCAAACCATCGTAGGCAGTTTTCTCTGATCTTCTCTTCTATGGAGGCTACGCCTATCTTAGTAGAATATCCTCAGTTCTCACCTCATCTCTTCTCGTGTTATCATACATCTAACGAAGCATGCGCATCTCCGTTACACTCATCTTCTGAGCATGATATCTCTTTATAGTCCAACATTCAATGCCATAACAAAGCTGGCCTAATAGCAGTCAGATAAAACTTTTCTTTCAGTCATAGCAAAATATTATGATCACATAAAACTCCTATTGCGCTCCTCCATTTCAACCAGCCGGCTTGAATCCTATGGTTGACATCATTATTGATCTCCCCATCCTTTTGGATAATAGAACTCAAGTACTTAAAATAACTGCTCATCGGTATTTCTTAACCATCTAGTATCATAATATTATAATCTTGGATTCCCTGTTTACTGAATTTACACTCCATATACTCTGTTTTGGTCCTACTTAATCTAAAATCTCGAGATTCTAGAGTTGCCTCCATAACTCTAATTTTGCATTTAACCCAGCTCTCGTTTCATCGACTAGAAAAATATCATCAGCAAATAGTATACACCGCGGTATCTCATCCTGAATAACTCTAGTAAGCTCATCCAGCACTACGAAAAATAAGAATGGACTCAATGCAGATCTTTGATGGAATCCAATTGTGATAGAAAAATCACTTGTTATGCTCCACAAGTTTGACATGTGTCACTACTCCATCGTACATGTCCCTGATTATGTCAATATATTTGATGGGAACTCCCTTTTTCATCAATATCTGTGATAATACCTCTCTTGGTATCTTATCATAAGCTTTTTTTAAATCAATAAAGACCATATGCAAATTTCTCTCTCTCTCTCTCGAAATCGCTCTATAAGTTGACGAAGAAAATGAATAGCCTATGTCGTCGATCGCCCCGGCATGAATTCAAACTAGTTTTCTGACATTTTAACATTCTTTCTTAACTTGTATTCAATTATCCTTTCTCAAAGTTTCATTGTGTGGCACATGAGTTTTATTCCACAATGTTTGAACAACTCTGGATATCACCCTTGTTCTTATAGAAGGTATTAGGGTACTCTTCCTCCACTCATTTTGCATCTTTTTAGTTAGCCAGATCTTATTAAATAGGTTTGTGATCCATCTCACGCCCACCTCTCCGAAGCCATCTCCATACCTCAATAGGAATTCCATCCAGGCCAACATTCTTTCTTGACTTCATCCTCTTCAAGGCCTTTTTAACTTTAGATTCACTAATTCTGCGCATATAATTACGGTTCATATCTTGGCACTGACTGGTAAGGTCATCTAAATTTTGAGTAGAAACTACTATTGAACAATTGTCAAAATACTCTCTCCATCTTTCTTTGATTTCTTTATCTCGAACTAAAACCTTCTAATTCTCATCTTTGACACATCTCACAGTACATAAGTCTCTAGTCTTTCTTTTCATTATTCGAGCAATTTTATATATATCCTTTTCAACCTATTTGGTGTGATCTTAATGACAGCTTTTACCTCTTTATTCCACCACGATGTATGCTTACATGGTGGAGTGTTGCTGAACGGCCTTCAAACTGCCGCAATTTGCCGCCAATCTGCGGCAGATCTAGGTTTGTTGGGTCTCGAATTTTGCGCCAACGGCCTAGGCTCTCGAAGCTTCTCTCTGATCCTATAAATACTGCACCTGGACCTGCGAGAAAAGACTGAACAGAAGAAGAGAGAGAAGAGGATAGATCATTGTATTTTTGTAGGATTTTTCTCTAGGTTTTGTTTCTCTTAGTCTTCTTCTTCCCTAGAAATCTTTGCAAGAGAGAGATTGTAAGAGAGAGAGAGCTTGTGTAATCAAGGTGTGACAACTTGTGGAGCAAGGATTCATCCATTCTCTTCACTCTACTCAAGCAATTTCTAGTATTACTTTGCTTTCTTTACTTCTAGTTTTACTTTACTTGCAATTTTATTCATGCTTTGTTTTGCTTTTCTAATGGCTAGTAGCTAATTCTTTCTTCTCATGGCTAGCTAACAACTTACCTTGCTAATTACTAACTCATGGGTGATTGCTATCTTTAATCTTGCAAAGTGTATGATCTTCTCTTCTCCGATGGGTTACTTTCATGCTTGGCTAGTATCTTGTTGTAATTCTCCATATGATTCATGTGTGCCTCATTTAGAGCCTTGTCTTTAGAACAAGTGCCTTGATGGAACATGGAGATGGATCACCAAACATATGCTAATAGATGTACAACTTCTTCACTTTCAATTGATGTATGTTGTATCTTCTTCCTTAGCCTCCCTTGTGTGTCGCTCTTTTGATTCCATTATTGAAAGTCTACTTGTAGGCCAATGACATCTATGAAGTCTACAAGACAAGTCCAAGAATGATCCCCATCATCCAAGTGGGAAAGTAATTAGACCAACACGCAAGACATACATATGCCGATGAGTCAACATGAGGCAAGCATCACCATCACGGAGTTTAGTAAGTCTTTAGCAAGGAAGTAAGGTTAGCTAGCCATGGTTTTCATCTTAAATTCTTTCAAAGTTTTACTTTCTTTTAGTGTGAATACCAAATCCAATCTTGATTTTGATTTCTCTCGATTTCCATCATGAACATATCCATCCATTCTTTCATTCTTTTGTCATGATTCTTTTATTCTTTAAAGCAAAGAAGAATTCTCGTTTACATCTTCACTACGGACCGTAACGCTTCTATCGCTAGCTCTCCCTGAGAATCGACTCGGTATAGCTCTATGCTATAACGGAGATAGGAAAGGGTATATTGATCTTTGAATACATTTGTGGAGCACTCGAGGTTGTTTCTAAACCTTAACTCTTTCATTTGAATATCTATATTTGTGTGCAAATTAACTCCACAATACAACACCTTTCCCGTCTAATCAATTTTTGGCGCCGTTGCCGGGGAGAGCAACGGATTTTCTTTAAAGTAAAGAACTAAACGAATCTTCTTCTCTGTTGCAGGTTACAGGTTGAAGAAACAGGAAATTTTGCATTGCAGAAACATATAAGCGGACCTGGCCTCTGCTCTCGAAAGCAGAGACCAGGATCCCTCTGACTTGCCGCGTTCCCACGGCAAAAGCCGCGGTTCTGCGGCAAGAAGGAGTTGACTACTGACCACTTTTCTGCAGGGCTTGCTTCTCTGCAAAATACTGCTGCTGCAATACATAAAATCTTGTTTGCTTCACCTATTACCTGCTAATTTAATCAACAGTAAAAAATTGGTTGAAAAGTTAAAAATTGTTTAGACATTTGCATCTCTAGGCACGTGTCTTTCAATTCCTTTACTTTTACTGTTGGAAGAGTGCTGGAGGCAAGGTACGTAAGCATTGCATATTGACTAGGACTCACTCTTTGTTTGATTTAATTCCGCTTTGGGTGATCCTTGTTTGTTTACATCGTACACTTGCACAAATCAATTCTAAGGGCATAACCCATAAATAAGATAAGGTGGGGATTTTATCACCCTTTCCTTAGCCCGAAAATCATTTTCCCAAGCACTCACAATCCTAAGCTTCTAAATAAAATTTGCTAGACGTTGGCCCTAGGGACATCCGGACTCACTTAGGAGATTATCCTAAGGGGGAAAAGTGTTAGAAATTGACTTTTGTAAAATCAGTGTCTAGGAAAGGGATTGAGGGCCGAAAGCCCGAAGGTTGCTGGTTACTTAATTAAGGAACGTCTCTGACGGAAAACCTCCCACCAACCTTGACCTTTCCTGGCTGATTCGCTTATAGTCAAAGTCTACACTAAACCTCCTGTGGACGATCTAATCAGTTAGGAGTCGTCTAGGTCCAGGAATCCTAGAAGCTTGGATTGATTTTTCTTTTTAATTGTTTGTTATTTTCTCTTTTTCGTTGGTGTGATCGGTGCACGTTGTTTGTGATTGTATATACGAGAGTGGTTCCGAGATTCTAATTCTCCAAGACTTGTTAGACTTTCTACACTTGCACTTACACAACCACTTGACATTATGGAAAACAACGTCTCACTTCAAGATCGATTTTATCCGATTCGCACCTCCCTTCCATCTTGCATTCTTCTCCCCGAGCCAAATGGAAATCACTTCGAGCTGAAACCGCAATTCATTAATACACTTCCCCGATTCCATGGTCTAGAGTCTGAGGACGCGTACCTCTTTATTCGTGAGTTTGAAGAAGTATGCCAAATGATGAGAATTTCCCAACTAACCGAGGATACTGTTAGGTTACGGTTCATACGTTTGCACTTAAGGATTTAGCTAAGAAGTGGCTTTACAATCTTCCCGTCAGTTCCATATCTTCGTGGGAGGATTTTGTAAAGGTCTTTCTTAAGAAATTCTATCCTATCCACAAAACAGCCCTCATGCGAAAGAATATCATGCAATTCAAGCAGGAACCAAATGAACCTTTCTGGAAGTATCTTGAGCGTTTCAAAGACCTTCTAGCCCTATGTCCTCATCACGGCATAGAGAAATGGCGTCCGTGCCAGATTATCTATGACGGTCTAGATTACCAAACGAAAACTCTCCTTGAATCCATGTGCCAAGGGGAATTTTTGAAGAAAGATGAACATCAGGGGTGGGATCTCTTTGAAACCCTAGCTGAGAAAAACCATTCAGTGGGAGTCTTGTCCTGATAAATCCACTCCCCCCACTTCCAGAACTGGTACGCACTCCATAGAATCCTCTCTAGCTGCAGATGCCAAGATCACACAATAATGAAGAGGATAGAACTGCTTGAGTCTAGGGGAAATTCTGTTGTAAATCAGGTCAACCCATTGCCTGTAATTCAACCAGGTTGCACCAACTGTCATGACCTTAGCCATGTCTTTGAGGAGTGTCCTTTGTATCAGCCCCAATCATATCAGGAGAACTTGAATGCAGCATTTACCAGACATCCATACTCCAACACATACAATTCAGGATGGCAGAACCATCAAATTTTTCATGGAGTCAGTCTGGTTCTGAGCATTACATACCACCACTTCCACATCCATATAATGCTCATTCTCACACACCCAGTTTCAATAGAATTCACTGTATGTTCATCCATCTCAAAGTCCACCACATTCACAACCATATCAGAACCCACCATATTATCAATCACATTCTCTCTCTTCTTCTGTTCAGTCTTTTCTCGCAGGTCCAGGTGCAGTATTTATAGGATCAGAGAGAAGCTTCGAGAGCCTAGGCCGTTGGCGCAAAATTCGAGATCCAACAAACCCAGATCTGACGCAGATTGGCGGCAAATTGCGGCAGTTTGAAGGCCGTTCAGCAACAACTTTCTGTTGCGAAGTTGTTATGAGGTTGTTATCCACGTGGCCTTCTAGAATCTTGAGTTGTTACGCGGATCTCTCTGGATTCTGATTTCAAATTTGGGCTTTATCTTGGGCTTGGAATTAATCTCTTTAATTATTGCTAATTAAAGTGATTATTGGGCTTTCTCCCATTTCAGTTGTGGACCTGTAAAAATACAGAGAAGATGAGTGAAAATCATATATTTATTTGCTAAAATGCATGGGAATGATGTGGTAAAATATGCAATATTGTGTATCAATCATGGAGCACGACCCCATGACTCACCAAGTACAATTTTAGCTGCTCTTTTATGCAACTAGTAATTTTGTTCCATGTTGTATTGGAATCATCTTGGGCTTTTCAATCTGCTTCATGTACTACTCGATCTAAAAAAAACTCCTTGGTTACATTCTTTTAGACGCCACCACTTAATCTTTTGATCTAACTTACGTTGAATCTTTCTAAATCTCTTTCTAATCCAGATATCTAAAATTAAGAGTCTATGTTGGGTTATTACACTCTCATGGTACTACCTCACAATCCATACAACAACATCTATCTACTTTTCTAGTTAAAAAGAAATCTATATAAATCGAAGCATTAAGAAATTCAACCATGAGTTCACTCAACCAATAAATCCCTTATTTTATTATATACTCAACCCTTAAATCCAATTAAATTCTCAACTGAATAATTACCAAGTAAAAGATAATCAATTCTAATAAATAACTCACATGAAATCTACCATTAACTACAAACACAAACTAATCAACCACCAGATCAGGTCGAATTACAATCTAAGATTTACCATAACTAAATCTGAACCGAAATAGTAAATGACTACACATGAAATGATAGATATAAATAATTCACATGAAATCTATGCTTAATCCCAAACCCTAACTTTAGAACCATCAAGAACTCAAAATACACTCAGGTAAAAACTATCAGACTCCAAAAATATCAAGACTCCCAAAACATCAAGAACTCATAAATACGCAATAACTCTAAATATCACTAAGCATATAAAGAACGATTATCTGGCAATCTACTCTTGATCAACTCGTCAATTATCAGGTACTTATCATGCAAGTTTCAATTTGCCATAACTCTCATACTATCCAAATCCTAGATCCATTACTAAACTCATCAAGAACTCAATTCTCACATGCAATAATAGATCAAATACGTCATTAACTCACATAAAATAATTGAATAAAGTGAACACTCACTGGAAAGTACATAATAGTAACACGAAATGTAAATGCTCACGACCAATTAAATGATGATAAAAATATATAATAAACACTTTACATGAATTAATAAATTAAAACACTCAAATTAAATAAATAAATAAGACAAATACTCACTAACAATAAAAAATAAATAATAACATAAAGTAAATACTCACATGAAATGACGCGAATCTGGGTCTGAATCACCATCGGGTCTGCACTACACGAACTAGTCTGGATCTCTGAATTGTCTCGCAAGTCGGGTCCACTGCGAACCTAATTCCAGTTCAGATCTTCAGTTATTGGATCCAGGTCGGTTGTACATCTACAACACACACAACATACATATACACACACACGTACCATTCACACATGCACACACAAACACACACACACTCAAGCACAGAAAGTGAGAGAGATATAATCTCACATACACACAAGCTTACACACACACAACGCTTACACACAGAGAGAGAGATAAAAAGAGATAAAGAGAGAGAATGAGATAGAGAAAGAAAGAGAGAGAGAGATTAAGAGAGAGAGATACATGATAATGGGTAGCAACAGCATACAGGAGGTGGCATGGTTACGCATGAAGGAGAAAGGGCTCGCGGTAGTCTCGGGTGAGGTGGACGAGTAGGCATTCGGGCTTGAGGGGAGATGGGTGTGGCGTCGTGTATGGGTGGCTACGCAGGCCAGAGGAGGGAAGCATTACGAGATGATGGAGACAACTGAAGGTACACCTAGAGGGGGTGATAGGTATACCGCTAATCTAATGAACTAAATGATAAATTTAAAAACTAATTGCAACTACACTTAATGCAACCAACGAGTGTAGCCGAATTCCGGTGAAGCGCTCTGGACTAACTCCTCTTGATTCCTCTGAATAAGAGTTGAGGCGCTATATGAAGCTCTCGTGATTAAGCACAAGTGAGGCACACACACAAACAAGCCAAGCATAAAATATGAATGAGCAATATGAATAGATGCAAGGCACAATATAAAGAGAGAGAGTGCGAAGAGTCAATGGATCAAACGCAAACAACAAGATGTGTTTCGAGGTTCGAGCACCAAGCTCTACGTCCCCGCCTTCACCGAGAAGGATTTCCAATCCACTAACTTGTCCACTTAGGACTCCCACACAGGGAACCTCCACCGAGGATTTTGGGGCAATACAATAACCAGGAGTACCGAACTCCTCTCTCAACCAATACAACCTCCACCGAGGCAACACAAACACCACCTCACACAAGAGGGGTAGGCCCTTAGCCAAACAACCATAATCCACCTCTTCACAAAGAGGGATACAAATCCAAACTCCACCTCTCACTAGAGGGAGCAAACCACAACCTCAACCTCTACCAAAGAGGGAGCTAACCACCACTCCAAATCAACCTCTACCAAAAAGGGATACAACAAATAAAGGAGGGTACAACAAGGTGATCACAAAGACCACAAACTAATTTTTCCCACAAACAAAAGATCCTATAGAGAGGATAGAATGATAGCTCAAGTGTGGAAAATCAAGATGTTGGAAATCAAAAACTCAAACAAAATGCTTGGGAAAACAACTAGAATAAGTTTGAAATAAAGATCAAAAGCAATATCCCAAATAGCCAATTTTCTTTGATTTTCCAACCTTTAAAACAATATAAAGATAGGTCTTTTGAAGGTCTAAAACACTTTTGAAAACTTGTATAAACACTTTAAGAAGTAGGAAAATTTTCTCTTTAAAAACCTTAGCCAAAATCCCAAGAGATGGGGTATTTAAAGGCCTCCAATAAAAACTACCCGTTGGGCTGATTTGTCAGCTCTGGCGGCTGGCGGTCGATCGGCCCAGTCGACCGCCAACGGTCAAAAATTTGACCGTTGGAGCTCTCCGATCAACCGCCTGGTCGATCGTCCCAATCTAGAGAGCAAATGCTCTCTGGCCGGTCGACCACCGGTCGACCGCCTAAGCCTTACGGTCGACCGCCCCCACCCGAGAGTGGGGTACTTGCAGTCGGTCGACCAGCTCAAGTGGCTGGCCAGCATGAACGTTTTGTGCACGTCAACCGACTCTGGGTCCGGTCGACCGTCCCGGTCGACCGCCAGAGCCTGGCAGAAAAACTTGGTTTAAAATATTCTAAAAAATCCCATAAATTCCTTAAAAATTCACAAAAATAGTTTAGCATAATGCATTGATATACAAACTTGTGTGAAAAATTTCAAAACAAATTTCAAACTTTTTGAACCATTTTGTGACTTACAAATTTTTCCAAAAACCAAAAACGTATTTTTCCAAACTTGGATTTTTGAATTGAAAAATACGCTTTGTCCAAAACTCATCTAAATACAAAACATGATACTTAAACACTTTGAAGCATGTTGCATATGGACATAAGTCCAATATACATGAAGCATATATATATATATCATGTTTTTGACTATAAATTAAAAAATAAGTTTTGTTAAAACACAAAACCTAAAACACATGAATAGGCATATCAAAATAAGTTTTTCTAAGATATGAAGCATACATGTATATAGAATGAATCTAATATATACAAAACCAAGTAAAGTTGTTTTGAATCTATCTATTCATGAAAACCAAGATTGGTTAAACCAAAAATCGAAAACCAATAAACATAAAAACTTAAACAAGTGTGTGCGTTGTAAACTTGAGCATATCACACTATCTAGTCTTTACAAATGGATCTAAAAACATAAGAACTAAACTATGTACCGAGGTCTTCTTGATGAACTCCGTCTTCAAGCCGATTCGATCCAAACCGTGATCCAACGAGCTTGACTCCAAGGAGTGCTATATATGATCTAGATGTTCGGGCTCTTGAATCATCATGTGAGAAGCTCCAAAACACCTTTATTGAAGCTAATCACCTACTAATATCTTGGTTAAGGATCTAAAACTAAACATCACAAGATTATTAGTAAACATAACTACATGAGTTAATCATCATCAAAATACAGTGGAAAGCCTCTGGGCCAACAATCTCCCCCTTTTTGATGATGACAAAACTCATGGAGTTATATATGCATGGATTAAAGTTAAGCTTCAAAGAAGCTCCCCCTTAACTCATGCATAGCAATAAACAATAAATATATGCAATAAATATTAAACATGAAAATGCATAGACATGCATAAAACAATGTTATTGAAATAAAACATAAGTAAGACTCTTGATACAAAAACATGTTCTTGAAATAACACTCTTGATACCAAAAATAAGTAAGGCTCTTGATATTAATAAAAAAACAAACTAATAAAAAAACAAACTATGTTTCTAGATGCATATAAAACATGAATAAAAACTCAAATATTTTAGCATAAACTAAAAAATCCAATAAATTCCTTAAAAATCCACAAAAATAGTTTTAGCATAATGCATTGATATACAAACTTGTGTGAAAAATTTCAACATAAATTCAAACTTTTTGAACCATTTTTGTGACTTACAAATTTTGCCGAAAACCAAAAACCGTATTTTCCAAACTTGGATTTTTGAATTAAAAAATACGCTTTGTCCAAAACTCATTCAAATACAAAAACATGATACGTAAACACTTTGAAGCATGTTGCATATGGACATAAGTCCAATATACATGAAACATGTATATATATCATGTTTTTGACTATAAATCCAAAAATAAGTTTTGTTAAAACACAAAACCTAAAACACATGAATAGGCATATCAAAATAAGTTTGTCTAAGATATGAAGCATACATGTATATAGAATGAATCTAATATATATAAAACCAAGTAAACTTGTTTTGAATCTATCTATTCATGGAAACCAAGATCGGTTAAACCAAAAACCGAAAACCAATAAACATAAAAACTTAAACAAGTGTGTGTGTTGTGAACTTGAGCATATCACACTATCTAGTCTTTAAAAATGGATCTAAAAACATAAGAAATAAACTATGTACCGAGGTCTTCTTGATGAACTCCGTCTTCAAGCCGACTCGATCCAAACTGTGATCCACCGAGCTTCACTCCAACGAGTGCTATATATGATCTAGATGCTCGGCTCTTGAATCACCATGTGAGAAGCTCCAAAACAACTTTGTTGAAGCTAATCACCTACTAATATCTTGGTTAAGGATCTGAAACTAAACATTACAAGATTATTAGTAAACATAACTACATGAGTTAATCATTATCAAAACTAGAGTGGAAAGCCTCTGGGCCAACAATCCCCCCTTTTTGATGATGACAAAACTCATGGAGTTATATATGCATGGATTAAAATTAAGCTTCAAATAAGCTCCCCCTTAACTCATGCATAGCAATAAACAATAAATATATGCAATGAATATTAAACATGAAAATGCATAGACATGCATAAAATAATGTTCTTGAAATAAAACATTGATACCAAAAATAAAACATAAGTAAGACTCTTGATACCAAAAACATGTTCTTGAAATAACACTCTTGATACCAAAAATAAGTAAGGCTCTTGATATCAATAAAAAACAAACTAATAAAAAAAACAAACTATGTTTCTAGATGCATATAAAACATGCATATAAACTCAAATACTTCTCCCCCTTTTTGTCAATCATCAACAAAGGGGTAAAATCAAAACCAATATGATACCAATTAAAAATATGTCAATGTAGTGCATTATGATACAATAGATATAAAAAATTAAGAAATGTCAATATCAATTGAAAGTAAATAAGGCATTGATCAATCAACATTTTTATACCAAAATGAAAACATATACCAATGATAGTAAAAAAAAAATTTGATACCAATTGTAAGTAAACAAATAACATCTTGATACCAATTGAAGGTTTTTTTCTTATAAGCATATGATACCAAATTAAAAATCAATGTTAATTTTTCCAATCATTTTTCATCATAAAACATGGGAGTGGAAAACAAAATCAATGGTAAACAAAATACCAATTGAAAGATGAAATACGAATTTTCTCCCCCTTTATGAAATACCAAATAAAACGATGCATAAGCTTGTATTAGGATACCAATTGAAAGCTAATCAATTGAAATATGATAGTCATTAAAATATCAAGCTTATCATAATCAAAATTTGTGCTCCAAGATATAGGGATATAATAAGCACAAATAAGATAATATATATGTATGAAAAATTTAATACTAATCGAAATTGATACTCTTTGAAGTGAAAGCATACATACTTAAAAATATATGAGTATACAAAAAAAAAATATCAATATTGATACCAATTGAAAAAATCCAATGATACCAATTTGAAACAACAATAATATCAAGTGTATATCTCATAATACCTTTCCACCCATTTCATTCACAAGTTTAAAAGGATTTTCAATATTAACATGCAAGGCATGGTCTCCCAACCAACGGCCCTTAAAGGGTAGGGTTTTCACAAAATAGATTAAAAATATAGTATGTTTGAAAAACTCTACCATAACAATGAATACCGCAACTAGTTAAATGAAAAACTTTTTAACTAGTACGAAATCCTTCAAGCAAGGAATAAAATAAAAATATTTCATGAAACAAATGTAAATCACATGGCACTAAACACTCAAAATCTATATAGCCCATATCATACTCATGAAAACAAAATCATGAGAAAACAATAAGTGAGGTGAGTGTACAAGATATATCTGAAACACATTATCATGAAAATATGCATTCAAGCTCAAATGAAATTCCTTTAAACATGAAAACAAGAAAATCATCAAAACTAAATTTTCATTAAAAATAATTTATACTTCAAGGCATATGTATGTTTTGACAAAACAAGAAGATACATACATATCCCTAAACACAATTGAGTCCATAATAAAGATTTGCATGAAAAGCAATTGACTCAAGGGGTATACATGTATATCTTAAGGTTTGACAAAATAGACATATACATGAAGTGAAAACACATGATCATAAAACATGTCCAAGATGGAGAATACAAGTTAGAATGCATAATCATCAAAACTAGTCTATACTAGTACATTTAACAAACAAAAATGAGCATTTAAGCACAAACATATAGAAGTCTATTTGTGGCTCACTAGATGTACAAGTATATATCCAAGTTTTAATGAAAACTAACATCCAAACATGTAACCAAATCATGAAGCATAAAATGAGATATAAATCCACATGATGCGATCATTATGTAAATCCACATGCTATTAGAACTATGATATACATAATAGCTAAACAATGGTGAGAACACAACATATGGGTCCATAAAAACATGGTGATCTCAAATGCTATACATGCATGTCAATGATCTAATAATCATGACATTTAACATACTAATCAAAACATGCTAAAACTCAATAATGTGAAAAGCATATAAATATAAACGGGAGTTCGAGATCGATACCAAAACCGATGAAGGCACCTCTCTAGTTCTCCAAAACAGGTGGTCCTCCCACCAAACTTCCCTTGAAGGTGATGCATCCAAATAGTCCTCATAAAGCTTGGAACGCATCCACCTCAAGGCACCATAACTCTCACGTCATGCGAGAGCCCACACCTACATCAAATACAATAGGGGTGGTCTTTGGTACCCATACTCTTTGGGTCCATGGGGGTTAGTTCCTTTCCTAACCCAAACAAATTTAGTTGCTAAATTTACATCATGTATACGATCATAACAAAACTTAGCAAGGTGGCCCTTACGTCCACAATGTGTACAAGTGTACACATGAGCATACAATGTGTGATGGATGTGACCGTGAGGAGCATGTGTATGCCGTGGATGGTGTGCATGCAAAGATGGAACTTGTTTCTTTTAACCAAAGATTCCAAGCGTGTATGGTTCAAAGCACATTGGCTCATAGTGGAGCCCAAACAATCCACACTCTTCTTAAGCATACAAATATCATTTTCAATTATGGAAGAAAAGGTGCATGCAATAGGTGAGTTAGATGGTAAAGCTACACTAGCATAGCAAACATGTGAATCTATATTAATTTTCAAAGATTCATTTTTCTTTAAACAAACTTCTAAATCCTTTGAAATTGAAGCAATTTTTATTTTCAAAGAATCATTCTCTTTTACAACAAAATCAAGTTTTGAAGATATAACTTTATTTTTCTTCAAAATATCATTACAATCGTTTCTATTTTTCAAAATCTCATTTCTTTTAGGGCAAGGTCTAGTTGAGATTAAGTGAGTCACGTTCACTAGAAATCTCTTCCTTCTCTTGCAAAACCAAATCAAGTCTTGAACATAAATCCTTGTTTTCTTTATTAAGTTCAAAACTCTTCTTTTTCAAAAGATTATATTTTTCTAATAATTTCACACACAATAGAAAGTTCTTCATTCAAGGCATTGGCATCAATATTCTCATCACATGAAGAACTAACATCATCACTATCTAATTGAGTTTCCGAGTATACCTCAAGGGAGTCATTCCCTTGGACCATATAGCATTGTTGCTCGGATTCTCCACTAGATTCATCCTCCGTTTGGATTGGCAATTGAAGCTTGGAGGTGGTCAACGTGTTCCACACTGCAAAGGCGGAATCACAGTTAGAAACAAGCATAAGATATTCTTTAGTAAGCGTGCTTCTAAGTGCCTCAAGGGCTTGTGCATTGGCCTCTATATGATCGCTATTACCAAGATAGATTTCTTGGTAGCGGCAAGGAAAACATGCAAGCCTAGGGTTTTCAAATATATGGACATCCTAAATTTTACATGTCAACGTTGGAGACATCAAACATGGGAGGTGACAAGCAACCCATGAGTGTGTGTAAACAATATAAATGTGCAAATGCAAATGATAGATTAGCAAAACCAAGATCTCACTCCTAGGTGGTTAAACCAAATATCAAGAGCGTAGGCTCTGATACCAATCGAAGGTACACCTAGAGGGGTTGAATAGGTGTACCGCTAATCTAATGAACTAAATGCGGAATTTAAAAACTAATTGCAACTACACTTAATGCAACCAACGAGTGTAGCCGAATTCCCGGTGAAGCGCTCTGGACTAACTCCTCTGGTTCCTCTGAATAAGAGTTGAGGCGCTATATGAAGCTCTCGTGGTTAAGCACAAGTGAGGCACACACACAAACAAGCTAAGCATAAAATATGAATGAGCAATATGAATAGATGCAAGGCACAATATAAAGAGAGAGTGTGAAGAGTCATTGGATCAAACGCAAACAACAAGATGTGTTTCAAGGTTCGAGCACCAAGCTCTACGTCCCCGCCTTCACCGAGAAGGATTTCCAATCCACTAACTTGTCCACCTAGGACTCTCACACAGGGAACCTCCACCGAGGATTTTTGGGCAATACAATAACCAGGAGTACCGAACTCCTCTCTCAACCAATACAACCTCCACCGAGGCAACACAAACACCACCTCACACAAGAGGGGTAGGCCCTTAGCCAAACAACCATAATCCACCTCTTCACAAAGAGGGATACAAATTCAAACTCCACCTCTCACTAGAGGGAGCAAATCACAACCTCAACCTCTACCAAAGAGGGAGCTAACCACCACTCCAAATCAACATCTACCAAAGAGGGATACAACAAATAAAGGAGGGTACAACAAGGTGATCACAAAGACCACAAACTAATTTTTCCCACAAAACAAAAGATCCTATAGAGGGGATAGAATGATAGCTCAAGTGTGGAAAATCAATATTGGAAATCAAAAACTCAAAGAAAATGCTTGAAAAAACAACTAGAATAAGTTTGAAATGAAGATCAAAAGCAATATCCCAAATAGCCAATTTTCTTTGATTTTCCAACCCTTTAAAACATATAAAGATAGATCTTTTGAAGCTCTAAAACACTTTTGAAAACTTGTATAAACACTTTAAGAAGAAGGAAAATTTTCTCTTTAAAAACCTTAGCCAAAATCCCAGAGATGGAGTATTTAAAGGCCTCCAACAAAAACTAGTCGTTGGGCTGATTTGTCAGCTCCGGCGGCTGGCGGTCGACCGCCAACGGTCAAAAATTGACCGTTGGAGCTCTCCGATCGACTGCCCGGTCGACTGTCCCAATCCAGAGAGCAAATGCTCTCTGGCCGATCGACCGCCCAAGCCTTACGGTCGACCGGTCCGGTCGACCGCCCCCACCCGAGAGTGGGGGTACTTGCAGTCGGTCGACCGCTCGGTCGACCGGCCCAAGTGGCTGGCCAGCATGCATGTTTTTTGCACGTCGGTCAACTGGTCCGGTCGACCGACTGGGTCCGGTTGACCATCCCGGTCGACCGCCAGAGCCTGGCAGAAGGCTGTTAGGGACAGAAAAACTTGGTTTAAAATATTCTAAAAAATCCCATAAATTCCTTAAAAATCCACAAAAATAGTTTTAGCATATGCATTAATATACAAACTTGTGTGAAAATTTTAACACAAATTTCAAACTTTTTGAACCATTTTTGTGACTTACAAATTTGCCGAAAACTAAAAACCGTATTTTTCCAAACTTGGATTTTTGAATTGAAAAATACGCTTTGTCCAAAACTCATCCAAATACAAAACATGATACCTAAACACTTTGAAGCTTGTTACATATGGACATAAGTCCAATATACATGAAACATATATATATATATCCATGTTTTTGACTATAAATCCAAAAATAAGTTTTGTTAAAACACAAAACCTAAAACACATGAATAGGCATATCAAAATAAGTTTGTCTAAGATATGAAGCATACATGTATATAGAATGAATCTAATATACATAAAACCAAGTAAACTTGTTTTGAATCTATCTATTCATGAAAACCAAGATCAGTTAAACCAAAATTGAAAACCAATAAACATAAAACTTAAACAGGTGTGTGTGTTGTGAACTTGAACATATCACACTATATAGTCTTTACAAATGGATCTAAAAACATAAGAACTAAACTATGTACCGAGGTCTTCTTGATGAACTCCGTCTTCAAGCCGACTCGATCCAAATCGTGATCCACCGAGCTTGACTCCAACGAGTGCTATATATGATCTAGATGCTCGGGCTCTTGAATCACCATGTGAGAAGCTCCAAAAGAACTTTGTTGAAGCTAATCACCTACTAATATCTTGGTTAAGGATCTGAAACTAAACATTACAAGATTATTAGTAAACATAACTACATGAGTTAATCATCATCAAAACTAGAATGGAAAGCCTCTGGGCCAACAACAACGAGGTGGGTCGGCGGTTGGCCCTGACGGAAGTCCACTAGGAGGGAAAGGCCGCAGGTTGATGGGGCAGGGCGCGGTGGTGCATGATGTGGGTTATGGCGTGCAGTAAGAAGAGAGAGGGAAGGCAGCTTGCGAAGGTGATGGCTGGGATAGTGGTTATGGGCTGAGTGAGAGGCAAGAAAGGAGGAGCATGCTAGGGTTTAGCTCTGGTGGAGTTAAGAAAAAGAGAGGAAGAAGGAGTTGCTGGGGATCTTGCGAGGAGGATAGGCTCAGGGGTGGTTGTAGGCCAGACTAGGGAGGTGGGGATTGCCATAGGTGAGGAGAAAGATGAAGAATAAAAAGGAGCTGAGTTGGAGAAGAAGGAAATGGGGATGGCGGCAGATGAGAGCTGGGTTAGGGTTTGGGTTTGCATTAGCATTAGGATTAGGGTTAGGTTAATTAAGATGATTGTATAATAAAGTTTTGATTGGGTTGTTGGGTTTCGGGTTGATGGGTTTGGCTCTTTGGTCCAGGAAATAAATGATAATAAAAATAATTATTATAATAATAATAAAAATAATTTTAAACAAGATTAGTGATTACTCTAAACAGAGTACAGAGAATATAAAAAGTGTATGTGACTGGTTTTAACTCTAAATTTTACAATTTACCGCTATAGCCAAGAGTTAATGGGTCGAACCTCAGGGAGAGATGCGATTGAGATTTTGGTAATAATGTCTTCTTATTATTTTCTCTGTTTAAAGAACGTGAAAAAGAGGGGATGGATTGTATGTGAAAAAAGAATCAAATTAAAAGAAAGTTTCACAGCTTACTAATAATCAAACACCATACATGCTAATGCTAGATAGATAATTACTTCACTTCAAATTTTAAACATGATATTCTACCACAAACCAAGAAGAGACAAAGGATAGAAACTAGGTTAGATTTGAAATCTTAACCCTATTTGAAATAGCACTAATCAACGTTTAACATTAAAATATCAAGATTTTCATCAAGCATAGATTAAGAAAAACATTAAGAAGTATTAGCAAATATTTAGTTGCTTATCCTAATGAGTCTTCAGGAATAAAATTAGCTTAGGCATGCATATGATCTAATCCGTTTTATCTACAAGACATTAGATGTGATGGTGGTGATGTCTTAGCAAGCCATGGAAAAATCTAGCTACTCATAGTAAAAATGACAAGTAAAAGAAAGAAAGAAATAAATAAAAAATAGAAAAAGTAAAAAATAAAGTAATCACAAAAGATATATGAAAAGAAGAAAGCACTTATGTTGATCTGTCACCTCGAATTACATGGCTTCTCCTTCTCACAACCTTGAATTAGAAGTAGAACTAAAATGTAAAAAATACAAAAGAACTTTAGAGAAGAACTAAAGAAAAATCCTAAGTTATGATCTCTGATGTGGAGATATTTTATAATGATAGATTTCAGCTCTTTAAAAGGCCTCAAATCTAATCACAATAGGATACAAATTAAAGGTTTTTCCTAATTCAATAAGGAATTCAGTCCTGCAGTAAGTCGGCATATTGTTTTACTGAATTATGACTTATCACACGGCTAATTAGACAGAGTGTTAAACATAACAATTGTAGTCCTTCAAGTCTTTTTTTGTGAAATCTTAAATCATCAGATTTTGAATATCTGTAGCAAACGTTATGATCCGACTACTAAAAGGTGTACTTCAGAATCCAATCTGAATTGATTTTGAACTCCATTTAATTTGAATTATCCTCCTTTTTTCCTTTTAGGATTAGCTTTATCCCCTTCATCTTCTAAAACTTTATCTTCTGAATTTGAACTTGAATTTAGGAGATGAAGATTAAGCCTTTTCTCCTCCTTTGGATTCAATTTAAAACCCAACTTTAGATAGGTATTAGGGATAAAATGAAGCTTCTTGTGTATTTTTATGCTCTATTTAAGTAACTACACACCATAATCAAAAAGGGTTAATAGCATTAATTAATAAAGGAATGATCAGGATATATATAAAGTGATGACAAAAATACAATTTTGAGTACATTCACACCCCCACACTTATCTTTTGATCGTCCTCGAGTACAAATAAATGTTAAAACTAATTTAATCTAATCTAAGTCACTTTCGTAGGAATCACGATTGCACTTAGCACGTGCAACAAGCCGTTAAACCTCTACGTTACCCTAGAGGACAAGTGTTGTCTCGTGAGTGTTTTCAGTGAATTACACCCACAAAATTCATAAAGAAGAAAATAAAATGTTAGTATTTTTGAAATACTATTTCGAAAGAGAGAAATATTTGAAGTATCTTTGAGGAAATCAAGTAATTTATAAGTCTTAGGTCATCAAATTATTCATTCCTATACTTAGTCTCAATGCAAATATTTATCATCATTTAAGTTAGGATTAAAACTGAATTTCTCACTTACACTTTATATTTTGCCCTAAATCATATGCACCTTGGTGAACGCGAATTTTTTACTTAGGATTCATAAACTTCAATTCTTATACCTTGTATATTAATATATATAATTTTTTTTGCAGAAGTTCAAAGTATTCCACTTCATTGCCCTTTGAAGCACTTTCTTTTTATTCTTTTTTTTTCTTTTTTTTAAATATGTATACTCATTAATTTTCTTTTGTGTAGTAATAAGGCTTCTTGAGGCCCTAATATCTACTAATTGATTATTAGAATGTTTATACATATAATATATATATATATTATTATATATATATATATATATTATATATATATTCAAACTTACCTAATTACCTTTCGCGTAAATACCAAGGCTTTTTTAGGCCAAAGTACCTAGCTAATCAATAATTAGATTTGTTTATTTTATATATATATATTTTTTCTAAGATACAAGAGTCTTTGAAGTGTGTAAGTATTTAAAGATGCATATTTCATCAAGGTCAAATTATTAAGACCTAATTACTTTTTTAATTTTTTTCTCTTAAACCTAAAAATCAAACAAATAATTTTTATTTTGGCCAAGTGTTAAAATCCTAATTATGATTTTCCTATTCCTTAAATTAACTTAATTACTTAAAAATAAATCAAAATATTATATTCTTTTAAAAAAGTTTTTTTTAAAAAATTTTGTTAGTATCTACCTATGTTAGTATGTTAGTAACCCTCCCCCGCACTTATCTCATGCATTATCCTCAATGTATGAATGAATGCATGTATGCATGAAAAAGAAGAAAGAAAGGCAAAATGTGAACTCAAGTGGTGGTTCCGGTGGGCCGATTGGGCCAAGCATGCTACCCAATCTAAATATTTCATCTAGGACCCACCTTTTATGACTCTTTCTTATGCACATTGTTATTATCCCCCAAATGTATAGGATCATACAAGACCCTAACATTGAAACTATCTTGGTTGGATGACCAATCTTGAAATACCATCTCAGGGTCATCATTGTCTACACCTTGGTCCCAACAATAGCATTTTGACTTAATAAGTGATTGATTTGGGCTCAAGAATGATAGGATTGGGAACCAATACCGGCTTGGGAAAATCTAATTTAGGAAAATGGCTCCAAATCAAAGAATTTAAGTTCGTATTTATGATCCATTAAATGAATGTGACCACTCAAAATAGATAATCCAATTTCATAATATACGAGTATTAGAATTAATGTTGGCTCGGGAATTGGGTCCAAATGGGGTAAAGACACCGGAGTCAACATAGATTCAAAGTTGGAATTATCACAAAGTTGAGGATCGGGTTCGCATTCACAATCTAATTCAATCTCATAAAGTTAAAACTTGTCAATTTGTCCATGGGTTGGGATTGATCAAGTTCACGTTGGTGCGATGAAATTTAATTTTGATCAGGTCTTCAAGACACCATGATTCTTGGTTCCTATCAATTTGGTTAGTTAGTTCAAGGATGTTTGAAAGTCTAAAATTTGCTCATTCATTAAACCTTGCATATGATATATTTTTTCTTCTAACCTATCGAATGGATCATTTAAGGACTAATCATGATTCTATACTCTTTTCCAAGTAGGTAGGTTCTTCTATTGTGTGTTGTGGGAAAAAAAGTATATGAAGATGATGGTTGGAAAGGTTTGACAATATAACGCAGGGGTGTTGTATCCCCATTGACTCGGTGAGGATAGTAGATGATTATTCCAATTTGTTCATGTAATTAAGGTTGGGGCATATGTTGATCTGGATAAGACCAACTAGCATGCTTAGTGGTTAAAGTTATGATATGTCTAGTTAGTAATATCTGATTCAAAAGAGGTCGAGGTGTAATATGAATTACCATTAAAATTGAAAAAATTGTTGTAATAAGCCATATCACATAAGAAATTTTAAAAACAAAGAGAAACAAATAGATTAAAAAAAATCTAACCTAAGTTAGAAAACAATATATACCGTTCCCTCCCTGACAAGGCGCCAAAATTTGATTGCTCAAACAGAGTACAGAGAATATGAAAGTGTATGTGTTTGGTTTTAAACTCTGAATTTTACAATTAACCGCTATTGCAAGATCTAAATGGGTCGAACCTCAGGGAGATGCGATGGAAGCTTTTCGGTAAATTATCTTCTTATTATTTTCTCTATTTAAAGAACGTGAAAAAGAGGGGATGGATTGTATATGGAAAAGAATTAAACTAAAAGAAGTTTCACAGCTTACTAATAATCAACCATCATATTGCTAATGCTAGATAGATAATTACTTCACTTTAAATCCTAAACATGATATTCTACCACAAAACCCAAGCAAGATGCAAAGGAAGAAACTAGGTTAGATTTGAAATAACACCATCCATGTTTTAACGTTATAATATCAAGGTTGTCAATCAAGTATAAAGTAAGAAAAATCATTAGAAAATATTTAGCAAATCTTAACCCTATTTAAATAACACTAATCAACGTTTAACTTAAATATCAAGATTTTCATCAATATAGATTAAGAAAAATAATTAAGAAGTATTAGCAAATATTTAGTTGCTTATCCTAATGAACCTTCAAGAATAAAATTAGCATAGGCATACATATGATCTAATCTGTTTTATCTACTAGATATTAGATGTGATGGTGGTGATGTCTTAGCAAGGCATGAGAAAATTTTAGCTACTCATATTAAACATGACAAGCAAAAGAAAGTAAAATAAATAAAAAATAGAAAAATTAAAAATAAAGTAAATAACGAAAGAGACATGAAATAAGAAAGCACCTTATATTGATCTGTCACTTCGAATTAAAATGGCTTCTCCTTCTCACAAACCTTGAATTAGAAGTAGAACCAAAATCTAAAAAATACAAAAGAATTTGGAGAAGAGACTAAAAGAAAAATCCTAAGTTATGATCTCTGATGTGGAGATATTTGATAATGAGAGATTTCAGCTCTTTAAATAGGCCTAAATCTAATCACAATAGGATACAATTAGAAGGTTTTCTAATTCAATGAGGAATTCATCCTGCAGCAAGTCGGCGTAATATTTACTGAATATGACTCATCAGACGGCTGAATTAGACAGAGTGGTAAACATAACAATTGTAGTCTTTCAAGTCATCGTTTTGTAGCATCTTATATCATTAGATTTGATATCTGTAGCAAACGTTATGATCCGAATACTAAAGGTATACAATCAGAATTCGAGTCTGAATTAATTTTGAACACCATTTAATTTGAATTATCCTCCTTTTTCTTTTTAGGATTAGCTTTATCCCCTTCATCTTCTAAAACTTTATCTTCTGAATTTGAACTTGAATTTAGGATATGAACATTAATCCTTCTTTCTTTGGATTCAATTTAAATCCAACTTTAGATAGGATTAGGGATAGAATGAAGCTTCTTATATTTTTAATGCTCTCATTTAAGTAACTACACATCATAATCAAAAAAGGGTTAATAGAATTAATTAATAAAGGAATGATTAAGGATATATGTGTAAAAGTGATGATAAAAATATAATTTTAGAGTACAATCAATTAGTATGATAATAATAAAAAACAATAGTGATAATAATAATAGTAATAACATTAACAATAATAATAATAACAACAACAATAACAATAATAATGATAACACTAATAATAATAATAAATAATAATAATCATAATAAAATAATAATAATAATAACATTATAATAATATAGGAATGATAGTATAACATATAAAGCCAAATTAACATCTAATATCTCAAAACAATTTATATATTTAATAATAATAGTCATAAATCAAGTTATTAATAATAGTAGTAAATAATAAGTATAGTAAATGAAATATTTTAAAAATTATTAATACTTATTATTATTAGGGATATTATATTAATCATCTTCAAAGCTAGAGTAATAGGCC
Organism: Agave tequilana; assembly: GCA_038442645.1. Lineage (NCBI taxonomy): Eukaryota > Viridiplantae > Streptophyta > Magnoliopsida > Asparagales > Asparagaceae > Agave > Agave tequilana. The sequence goes on from JAVJIF010005192.1 coordinate 25,729, forward strand.
TTTGGGTCAATATTCTCTCCTTTTTTGATGAAGACAAATTTATAGTGTTTATATATGTATGACTAGAGAAGAACTCAATAAAAGCTCTCCTTAACTCATGCATAACAAATGAACTTAATAAAGATATTCGTTATGACTCTTAAACAAAAACAAAATATTACTTCAAAAAAATATTTAACATATATGCATAGAATATAAAAATGCATACAAACTCAAATTTCTCCCCCCCCTTTTTGTCATTTCATCAACAAAGGGTTAAAAAAATAAAAATAATTTTGAATACCAATTTTGAAACATAAAGTTTGGATACCAGTTGAAAGAGAAATACGTTCATTGAATATCAATTTTGGAACATAAAGCTCGATATGAATTTTGAAATCAAAACAATTGAAAAAAATAGATATGTATTGAAGTACCAACTGAAAATGTAATACTTGTGATACAAATTGAAATTTTGAACACTTTTAATTGAAATATAAATACCTACTGAAATGTTGATACAAATTGAAGTAAATTATACAATTGAAAATATGAATTATGAATCATGAAATTTTGAACAATTTGGCTAAAAGTAAATATTTTCTCTTTTTATCAAAAAGAAGAAAATAAAATTAATGATGCCATAGAAATCAAAGTCTCCCCCCTTTTTGAAACAGTAAAATAAATATGATATAATAAACCCTATAATACCAAATATTTTTGGAGAAATGTATTGATTTAAAAGATGGTTTCAAAAAAAAATGATAGAAACATCATATCTGTTTGATGAAAAATACATCAAAATCTCAAAACAAGTGTGTGAATTATGAGCGTTTCAAAATTTAAGTCATAACACACAAATAGATACACAAGCTTACAGAAAATACCAATTTGTACACTAAAGCATATACAAGCTATACAGAAGAAGATTGTGCTAAAAAATGTACAAAAACATGCATACATACATACATACATACATACATACATACATACATACATACATACATACCTACATACATACATACATACTACATATATATATATATATATATATATATATATATATATATATATATATATATATATATATATATATTGCGTATAATCAACGAAGTCATATAAATATTGAAATCAATTGTAAGTTAAAACATACATATATAGATAAATATGAATTAATACACAAGAATCATAAATCTAAAAAATCAAATGTGTATCTCATTATTGTCATCAGCCTAATATACACATGTATAAGAAATAATCAACTAAAAATATACAATGCATGATCACCCAATGTGTAGATATTTTCAAAAATAAATGGTATTTAAAATTAATTTGAAAATACTACCAATTGCAGAAATAAACATGATAATAAACTAATTTTTAAGAAAAATTAAAACTACATCAAGTTATTCCAATAAGAAGCACATCATATATCTCATGCAATATGTAAATTACACAAAACTTATCACTTAAAATCTATATAGCACAATATGCTCAAGAATAGTAAATTCATGAGTAAACAAAAAAGTTAGTGTGCAAATATTATGTAAATATTATTTCATGAAAATAAAATAATTTTGTGTAATAAAATTCTAAACTAATCATCAAAACTCACGTAAATTCTTTTTCACACTTTGTCATGAGAACACAAATCAAGAGAATACAAATATTTATAATCAATATTAGTATAAAAATAAGATAAATAATTAAACAATATCTCCCAATTAGATTAGCAAAAAGCACTTTGAAAATATAAGATATTTTTCAAAATATATGAAAGTTCCATCAAAACTGGAGCATATATGCATATCCAAACACAAATTGAGCACTCATAATGATAATGTATATGTATATATATATATGTATATGTATATATATATATGTATATGTATATATATATGTATATATATATGTATATATATATATATATATATATATATATGTATATTGTGTGTGTATATATATATGTATATATTGTATATATATATATTGAGAGAGAGAGAAAGAGAGAGAGAAAAATGTATATCAGCCCGCGGGCTGAGAGTACTCTCTCAGCCTGCGGTGACGTGGCTCAATTTGTCACCTCACTAACTTGCGGCCCGCTTATAGGAAGAAGTTAAATTACCAAATACCCCTTATGAAAAAAAAAAAATATATATATATATATATATATATATATATATATATGTATATATATATATATGTATATGTGTGTGTGTGTGTGTATATATATATATTATATATAATATATATATATATTATATATATATATATATTATATATATATATATTATATTATATATATATATATAGAGAGAGTCAAGGTTACTATACTTAGTATATGAATATTCAAGAAACTTAAATATTTTTTAAAGAGAAAAATAGAGCGTTTTACTGATACAAATAGCTAACATCTACTCCACTCCTCCAAAAGTGGTCTTCCCACCTTAATTCTTGATAGTGGTGCATCCATTGATTAATTCATCAAGCTTCGATTGCATCTGCAATCGAGACACCAACCCCTTTAGAGGAGGACAACCCTACATCAAATAAATTTGGCTTGCCTATTGATACCCATACCTTCTTGGATCCTTGAGAGTTGTACCATTCTTAACCCAATATTTTCTTAATCACATGAAATTTATTATAGAAAAAATTAGCTAAATAATTTTTGTGATCGCAATGTGTACAATGTACACTTTGATATTAGTGTGAGCAGGGGTGCACGTGAAGTGTGCACATGAATGTGTGATACTTTATCTTGTGACACAATGATTTCAATTTCTTATGATCTGAAACTTTTTTCTTGTGAATATTTATTCCAATTTATTATGATTAAAAGTATATATGCTCAAGGTACGGCTCAAACAATCATTTTCTCAATTTTCTTTTGTGAAATCTCAAAAGTTTTATTTCCAGGAGAAGCATTTGAATTTTTATTTTTATCACAAGAAGACAAATTAATAGGAGCATGATAAGATAAGAATGAGAATCAAAATTCTTTTTGAATTTATTCAAAGAAGTATACAACTTTTCATTCTCTTTTAAAATAATGTCAAACAGATTTTTTAAAGAATTTTTTCTTTTAAAACAAAATCCTTTTTTTTTTTGGAAATCGAAATGATTTGGTTTTTAAGGAATCTTTTTTATTTTTTAAAAATTCATTTTCTTTCGAAACAATATCAAATTTTGAAGATAAAAACTTATTTCATTTAAAGCATTATTTAATTTTGAAGAAAGATCCATTTTCTTTCTTTAAATTCTTGTTCTTAATTTTCAACAATTTATTGTTTTCAATCGTTCTTGACAACTATGGCAAGATCATCATAGTTATATTTTCATCAAGATCGAATTCGAATTTATCTCAAGGGAGTCACCCCCTTGGATCATAAAGCACGTGTCAAGAGTATTACTTTCTTCTTCTGATCAATTTTCTTTTCATTTGAAGTTTGTTCGTCAAGAGAGATCAATGTATTTCTTACTGCAAAAGCTGAATCAAGATTATTGACCCTAAATAAATAATTATCATTTAGAACTATCTTTAAAGCATGAGTAACTTTTGCATTACCTCAAGAGATTTGACATTCAATAGATTTAATTTTTTAGTGGTGGCAATATAAACATCCCTTTTGAGTAATTGAAGATAAAAACACATCTTAATCTTTCAAGTTTGAAAGTTAAGAATATCATGCATAAGCGGATCAAGAAACTCCATGTTTGTGTGTAAAAAAAGTGATGTAGTAAAAATTAAGGATCACTCCTCGGTGGTTAAACCGAATATCAGAAGCACTACTGCTCTGCTACCAATTAAAATCATCTAGAAGGGGTGAATAGTTAATATGCTAATCAATGCGAAAATTAAAAATTTATTAACATTAGATCTACACAAATAAGATCACATAAATAATGTCAACTCACAACCAAGAAATGAAGCTTTATACTCGGTAAAGGGCTCTGAATTTCTCTTCGTAATTCCTCTTAATAAAAGTTGAGATGTTTAGTTACTTTCTTGGTTAAAAATGAGTACAAGCACATAATTTAACATCAAGCGTTAAGATAAAATTATGATAATGTAAGATATTAAACAAGAGTTGAATTGAGAGAGAAAGTTGAGCAATCGCAAATACACGAGAATTGTTTTGAGGTTCGAGCAACTTGCACTACATCCCCGCCTTCACCGTAATGAAGGATATCACTAGAACCGATCCTACAAGATCACTTGTGCCGTAACACCTACAACCTTTCTCACTCATTCTCACAAAGACTTCAACATTAGTTTGCAAGCTCGATCGAGACCACAACCTCCAACCACTCTAATACAATGGCTTAAACGCTTGGTGATCAATACCGATCACAAATAAAACTTCTTACATCCCAACTTATAAAATAGATAATAAATGAGAGCTCAAGAGTTGGTGAGAGAAAACTAGAGATTGGGAATTGAATAACTCAAGAAACTTTTTAGAAGATGTGTATATGAATAACACTTGAAAACCTTTTGTCAAAACTTGTTTTTTCTTGAAAAACTTGAGTAAATATCACTATCTTATCATTCCTATTTATAGGAGAAGTATAGAGACAAACTCAGTAAGTCCAGCATTGAAAAACATGTTGAATGTTGTAAAAAAAATTAATATTCTACAATACCAATTGTTACTCTTAAGATCGACGCTTGCGGAACTTGGCATATGATCAGTACTTACAAAAGAAAACTATTGCAAAGCAAACTAGCAATACTTAGATAAAAGAGTAATAAGAAAGAACACGAGAGTTTAATGTGGTTTGGCCAAAACTTGACATACATCCATGGGAAGAGTACTTGAGAGAGATTTATTAATAAAATGGTATAAAGAGATCTAACCTTTCTCTTGATGCAACAAAGTATTCACCTTCCTCCTTAATATAGACTTTGGTTACAAGAGTATTACCTTATCTCTATGCACCTTCACCTTATTCTTCTCTTTGCTTGGCTTTCTTCTGATCTCCTTGGTGTTCTCCACCTTTTTTGTTCTTGAAATCAGCTAGGTTGAGGCTATTACAATTCTTGATTACAATCTTTATTTATAGAATTTTGCAATACAACTCTTACTTGGACTATTAGATGATCTTGGCCTTTGGATGGTTGAAGAATCTTGATCAATCCTTTTAGGAGTTGATCTTCTTGATCTAAAAGGATTATAAACTATTTAATCTTTAGAAACAAACCTCCATTGAATAGAATTTAATCCAATTCGTATGCTACCAGAATAAGAAAACTCACAATCGCCTAAAAAGAAAACTGCTTCATCTTGATTTGCTTCTTCTGCTTCAAACCATCGTCTTCTTAACTCAATTGGATTTTTTTGAACCATCATCTCCTTTCGAAAACAAGGCAAAATCCTAACAATTTTCATCTTACTTGCTTTTCAAGCCTATAGTAAAATAACTTGAGATTTCGCATTAATACTTTGATTCTTTCCTTGGCTGTAACCGTGCCGTAAAGCCTTTTATTCTTACCCACTCTTCCCGGGGCCTTTGGCTAATTTACCGCCATGGCTTGGGCCATTTCGAGCCTTAACTGAATGTACCCTTTCTCCTTCTCACAAACACCTTGACCCGGTTCATGTCCCATTGCAGTCTTCCATGAAACTTCACCTCACGATGAACTCCCTTTCAAGTTTATCCTTGAAACTCCACCTCGAACTGAGTTTTCTTCCTTCAGCTTGTATAACCCTTCACACTTCTCTCCTTCTAGGATTACGCTGTCTTCTTAGCTAATTGTGACGATACCTTGTTGCACTTGGATCCGACATCCTTCTTCATCGAGCACCCTTATGGATATTAGATTGTAGCGTGCCTCCGGACATACCAGACTGGCTCTAGAGCACGCATCGTCCCATATCTTTCTGTAACTTTGATTGTCCTAGTGCCAATGACCTTGTAAACCGAGCCATTCACCATCTTGACAATCCCTTCCTCCTTTGTAACTAAGGAGTTGAACAACTCTTTTTGGGAACATACATGAACCATACTACCAGAATCAAATATCTAGCCTTTACCTTGAGAAGTGTTATCTTCATTGGGAGCCATTAATACTTTGGTTTTCTCTAAACCGTTTAATGTTATGCCTGCCTCCACAGCTTGCTCTTTCTTTTTCAATCACTTTTTCTGATGCTTATAGTCGTTCTTCCAATAACCTTCTCTGTGACAAAAGTGACACGTCTGTGATGAGACTGGACCTTTCTTTCCTTCTGCTCTTCCTTTTCTTCCCGTGACCACGAAACCCAATCCAATCTTCTCCTCTTGATTTGGCCTTTTCCTAATCTCATTAGATAAGAGAGTTGATATGACCTTCTCTAAGATAAAGTTTCCTTATCGTAGAATATGGTGGTGATGATGTGAACATATGACTCTGGAAGCGAGATGAGAAGTATCAATGTCTTGTCCTCCTCGTCGATCAATAGCTAGAAGCTCCCTGATGATCTTGTTGAAGAAGTTTAGATGCTCCAACACCACTGTCCCTTCGTTTATGCAAAGCCCATATATTTGTTTCTTGAGATACAGCTTGTTAAAGAGTTTTTTTTTGTCATATGCAATGTCTCTAACCTTGATCACAATCCTGTAGTTGTTTCTTCATCCATCACGTTGTACATCACCTCGTCTATGAGACATAGCTGGATAATGCTTATCGCCTTTAGATCTATCTCCTCCCAATCCTCGTTTAAACGTATCTGCAGGTTTTACTGACTTATCCTGCAAGGTCTTGTAAAGACCCCGTTGCACCAGCAACGCCTTCACCCTCTTTTGCTATAAGCCAAAGTTTCCTTTGCCATTACACTTCTCTACATCAAACTTTGTCGTAGAACTTCCTATCTTTGACAAATCACCCTTCGTTAACCTTTAGCTTTGATTCCAATTATTGTAACAAAATTGATATTCTAGGATACCAATTGTTACTCCTAGGATCAATGTTTGCAGAACTTGACAATATGATTAGTACTTGCAAAAGAAACTATTGTAAAATAAACTAGCAATATCTAAACAAAAGAGTAATAAGAAAAAACATGATAATTTAACGTGGTTTGGCCCAAACTTGGCCTACGTCCATGGGGAGAGAACTTGAGATAGCTTTAATAATAACTTGGTACAAAGAGGTCTAACCTTCCTCTTGATGCAACAAGAGTATTCACCTTCCTCCTTAACTTAGACTTAGATTACAAGAGTATTACCTTATCTCTATGCGCCTGCACCTTGCTCTTCTCTTTGCTTGGCTTCCTTCTGATCTCCCTGGTGTTCTTCACCTTTTATTCTTTTTGAGATAAGCTTGGTTTAAGGCTATTATAATGCTTGGTTACTACCTTTATTTGTAGGATTTTACAATACAACTTCTACTTGGACTATGAGATGATCTTGGCCTTTGGATGGTTGAAGAATCTTGATTAATCCTTTTAAGAGTTGATCTCCTTGATCTAGAAGAATTCTGACCCTTTAATCTTTAGAAATAAATCTTCATTGAAAAGGAATTTAATCTAATTCGTATCCTACCAGAATAAAAAACTCGCAATCACCTGAAAAGGAACTGGTTTACCTTCATTTGTTTCTTCTGCTTGAAGCCATCGTCATTTCCAACTCAATTATATTTTCTTGGGCCATCATCTTCACTTGAAAACATGAAAAAATCCTTATAAGAAAACATGAAAAACTTAGTACAAATGAATATGAACAGGTTTACTAACAATTATAGCTGCTGGAAAACAAATCAGACAAGTTGACTGCCTGTCGACAGCAGGCACATGCCTGTCGACAACTATGTCTCAATGGTCATATTTTTCAAAAGTAGCACAAGCACTATCGACAGTTGGGATAACCTATAAACTGAAATAGACTAACTCTCTGTTTGGTCCCCTGTCGACAGTTATACCTGACTATCGATGGCTGAGACTATCTCAGCCTTGTGCACGAGTGCAACAGTCGACATGCCTAGACCTCTGTCAATTGTCCTAGTACCTGGACAAAAATATATTTTTATCTTATAAAAATACTTTGTAAGATCATAAAATATAATATATTTATGGTAAAATCATATATATTTAGAAAACTAAATATATTTTAAACTATATATCATAACATTATTGTAACTTGATTTTCTAAACTAAACAACACAAAAAATCATGAACTGATTTTGAAAAACTTTTTTATATGTGTAAGCTTAAGCAATCTAATCTACACTACTCTTCACAATAATCTAAACTTACAAACTCTTATAAAATATATAATTGAAGTCTTCTTCATCTTAATTGACTTCAACAAACTCGATCTTCTTCTTATGTTGATTCATATTGAGCTTGATTCCTTCTTGAGTACTTGATATGTTTATTGTGCTTGAGCACTTGAATCAATATTAGATAGCTTCAATCCTCAAATTTAAGCCCATTATTAAAGCTAAATATAAACTCATGATCTTTGTTAGATTCTGAAACTGAAACATACAAGATCATTAGTACTATAACTACATAAGTTAATCATCTCAACACTAGAGTGATACGCTTTCAGGCCAACACCCGAGCCCATCCATGCCAGCTCTATCCGGTCTGGCTCGACTCGCCTCTCCAACAACTCAAAGAGCCATTGTTGGTTAATTTGGGGGTTTTTTTGCTATTTTTTTTCAACCCCCATGTCTCCCTAAAAATATCTTTTGGTCGTTCGGGTTATTTGTAATTTTTTTTGCAAATAGCCCCCCAAACTGAACTGATTGGGCTTTGCCTTTTTTTTTGCAAAAAATTGTAAATAAAACTCCTCTTTCCTATCCCAATCAATTTCATCACAAAAAAAAACTCTAAAAATCTCAAAAAAAACCCTCTGCAAATTTCTACTCTCTACGAAGTCTCTTAACCTCTCAGCTAAAGGGCTACAAGCTCTTCCTCTCTCAAGCTCTACATGCTCTCAAAGCTCTACAAGTTCTCAACTTCTCAAGCTCTACAAGCTCTCAAGTCGCAAGCTCTCTCTCTCTCTCTCTCAAGTGCTACTTGCTCCTTACCTCTCTCTCTCATCATCTCTTAGAATGAGGTATTTATATTCTTATCAAATTTGAAATTAGAAATTAAAATGGATGCACATTTTTTATCAGCAAACCCTAGTCAAGCTTCTGGTTCTAGATATTATGCTAATTTGAGTTTGACTATTGAAGAGTGGGAAGCTCTTAATAGGCTTTTAACCGAAACTCCATAATTTCCATTCACACAACCACTACATATAGAATAACAATCTACAAATTTTAATGCCTCTTCTGAACTTGCTATTGCTGGTCATATACCTGTTAGTTCTCCCAAAATATCACTTACCTCTACAAATCTTAAATCTGGAGTTTGAAAATATTTTGATAAATTAATTATTAATGAAGCGAGGAGAGCTCTACGCAAATTGTGTCCACATATTTCATACGCTTTTCCCAAAAATGCTGGAACCAACCCACAAGCCAGACATATTAGGAATAGATACCCCGAGCACCAACCATGACAAACCCAAATTAGCACTTTAGGTGGCATACTAGGCACTTTTACTTATTCTCAAGCTAGAGATAAAACTAATTTGGTTAGATAACTTATTCAGTCTGAACAGCCTTTTACTCTGGCTGAAGATGAGGCATTTATAAAATATATTAGGGATATTCATACTCCAAATTATGAGCTGATCAGTAGGAATACTATAGAAACAGAAATATTTAGGGTTGTTGAAAACAAAAATAAATGTTAATTGCAATTTTTCTTCTTTGCCAGATAAAGTTGCACCTTTTAATGTTGGGAAGCTCTTAACAACAATCATTATATTGTTATTACTGCATATTATATTGATTCTGATTGGATTTTAAACATAAAAATTATCGGTTTTTAAAAAATTTTCCTCACAATGCTTCAAATCTAAGTCAGGTTGTAATCAGGGCCGCTAGAGAATATAGAGTTGATTTTTTTTTGCTATGTCCTTTGATAAATATTTAACATCAGTTCTTTTAAATATGACGTTATAAAATATTTTATTTTTTATAGGGGTGTATCATTAACTTTCCACATTGGTTCTTAGAGGAACCAATGTCGAAAGACTATATTCCACGTCGGTTCTAGAAAGAAACGACATGGAAAGTGCACATTCCATATTGGTTCTTCCTAGAACTGATGTAGAAACTTCACTTTCCACATCGGTTCTTTTAAGAACCAACCTGGAAAGTGTATATAACGTCAGTTTAGAACCGATATCATATATATTAAAATTTTTTAACGTTTCCAGACACAATACAGATTTTTGTACGTATTCCAACCAATCTAGACACATATATAATTTAGGCACATAGTAAATAATATCAAATAGAATGTCACATACATATATATCAAATGTTGACTCAAAGGTCCATAACCCTAGTTTTGATGATGATTATTACATATAGTTATTTGTACTAATGATTTTTTATTGTTTAAGTTACATGTTTATAAGAATTATGGATTTATGTTTAGCTTCTCCAAAAGACTCACAAGTCGAGTTTTGAAGCTAACATCAAGATGATTCAAGAGCTTAAGCACGAAGAACACATCAGCACTCAAGGATAGAGTTAAGCTCAAGAGATCAAGATGAGATGCAAATTGAAGCACGTAAGAAGAATATATTTTTTGTTTTATACAATGTAAGATTTAGCTTATTTAAAATCAAGTTTTAGAGATTTGGATGGCTCTTGAGATTCACACACTCTAAATCGTTATCATGTTTCTCTTTCAAAAATATTTTCAATAGATTTTGTTAAGTGTTTACAACATGGTATTTTGGATTTTTGATTTAGAAAAGTATTTTGAAAAAGGATTTCATGTTTACAAAAAACAAGTTTAAAGTTTATATTTTGTGTTGATCTATGATCACACATATTTGTGCTACAATCAATTTACATAAACTTATTTTTGTAAGTATTTATCAAAGAAATTTATAGGATTTTCAAAGAGTATTTCTAAAATATTTTAAAATATGATTCTAGCTTTCTGCTAGTCGACCGACTAGTCGGTTGACAAACAGAGAGGTTTGCTCTGCTGGTCGACCGAGCGGTCAACCGGTTATGCGCTAACATGCACAAGAATTCTTATGCACGTCGGTTGATCATCTAGTCGACCACTCGATTGACTTTATGTTAGAGCAGTGCTCTCTGTTTGTCAACATCGGTTGCCCGACTGGTCGACCCACTGAGATACAAGAGCACTCTGTTGGGTTCGATCAATCACCTGGTCGACCGCTATCCCCAACTATAAAAAATACGACCATTGGCGGTTGACTGACCCGCTGGTCAACGACATGCTTGATTAGCCTGGGATTAACTCCAAACAACTATATTAAATCTATCTTTTCTGGATTAATCAATAATTGTTATTTTAGGTTTCTATCAGCTGTTTTGGTCCTCTATAAATAGGGGTATTGTAAATAAATCCTAAGGACTTTTGCTTAGTGTTTAAATCAATATTTTCAAGAGAATTGCAAAAGATTTTCAAAAGAATTCATTTTTGAGCCAAAATTCAAAATCCTTGTTTCTAGTTTGAGCTTTCAATCTAATATTTCAAGTGTTTCTCACACTCACAATCTCGGAGCTCCACTTTTTGAAACTTGGTTGTAAGGATTTTCTTGTGAGCCTTTGTCATCTAAGGGAGCTCACTCTTTCTTGTATTTGAGAAGTTGTAAAGGTTGCAACCTTGAGCGAGCTTGTGGGCTCGGATTGTAGGTGTTGTTGTAAGAATTAAACTGAACTATAATGCGGATTAAAATAAGTATGGATCTAGAATCAAACATCTCAAGGAATTGAATGCATTCATAATTAAACAATACTAAAATCACCATACCTGAAGCCATTGATGAACTGAAGAAAGTAGATGGATGAAGACTATGATCCTTCTCTTTAATCCTGCAAGAAACCCTAATGCAGACCCTTCTTCTCTCTATCTCCTTTTCCTTTCACAACCTTGCGAATATGATGGATAACTCACACAATAATATGAGCGTAGGTTATTTTCTTTTCAGGAGGAGAGATGAGGGTCTCACATTTACAAAATAACCCCTGAGATAAAACCACCCATCATGATTCCTTTATACCTCATGGGATTATTATAACTTATATAAATGTTACTTTAATATGGGCATCTTTAATATCAGTTAACCTTAATTAGAATCTAATTAATTAACCAAGGTTAAGTGGGCCACCCTAATGTGAGATTAACATTCTCCCACTTGGACCACTAACCGATTAGGTTAAAACTTTAGAAAACAAATAAAAGAAAAGACTCATTTTCAAAACATTTTTGACTCCATTGGATTCCATACTGAAAACTTTGACACGTGATCACGAATTTTAAAAACAACAACTGATAAGCCCAAATTATGAAATACTGTAATACTGCAATTAGTTTGAACCACCAATGCGAGTCATAGCGGTCATACAACATCTATGTCATACTCCCTTCTATGTACCACAACATTGATAACCTTACTAATTGAGTCCATAACCAAAATGACCCCTGTAATTGTCTTGTTAAGACATTTCCTGTTTAACAAACATCCATACATAATATGTGCACACATAATTGGATAACAGAAAATACAGAAACAAACTTTTATTGCGCAATATTGTCAATTATACAAGTACCAAAACATACATTTACAGATTGCTCAAAAGACCCATCCTAACAACATGTTCCTTGAATGTCTTTGGAGGCAATCCCTTGGTCATTGGATCAGCAACCATTAAAGTGGTACTTATACTTTCAATTGACACCTTCTGTTTCTGAACTCTTTCTCTAACCACCAAGTACTTAAGTTCCATGTGTCTGGAACCATTAGAGTACTTTCCATTCTTAGAGAAGAAAACGGCTGCTGTATTGTCACAATATATCTTCAGCGGCCTGGCAATAGAGTCAACTACACCAAGTGCTGAGATAAAATTTCGTAACCATAATGCATGATTCGAGGCTTCAAAACAAGCTATGAACTCAGCCTCCATCGTGGATAAAGCAGTGATAGACTGCTTTACACTCTTCCACGAGATTGCCCCACTGCTAGCATGAATATGAAGCCTGAAGTAGACTTCCTGCTATCTGGGCAACCAGCAAAATCTGAGTCCGAATAGCCTATCACTTCCAACTGATCTGATCTCCTATATGTGAGCATATGGTCCTTCGTCCCCTGAAGATACCGCATTACCTTCTTAGCTAATTTCCAGTGCTCCATTCCTGGATTGCTCTGGTATCTTCCTAACATCCCAACAGCAAAACTGATATCTGGCCTGGTACAAGTATGTGCATACATCAAGCTCCCAACTGCTGACGCATATGGAACTTTCTGCATTTGACCCTTTTCTAAGTCATTTCTGGGACACTGGTTCCCACTTAATTTGTCACCCCTCATAATGGGTGCATAACTGGTTGAACACAATTCCATATGAAATCTTTTCAAGACTCGATTGATATAACCTTTCTGAGACAGTCCTAGCAATCCTCGAGATCTATCCCTGAAGATCTCTATGCCAATAACATAAGTTGCCTCACCCATATCAACCATCTGAAAGTTCTTGGTAATAGCTTTTAGTTTCATACAGCAAACCAATATCACTACTGGTTAACAAGATATCATCCACATACAGAACCAGAAAAATAAACTTGCTCCCACTGATCTTCAGATATATACACTGATCAACAGTGTTTTCTGTAAATCTGAAAGAGGTAATGGTATCATTAAACTTTATATACCATTGCCTGAAAGCTTGTTTAAGTCCGTATATGGATTTCTTTAATTTGCAAGCCAAGTGTTCTTGTCCTTTCTTTGCGAACCCTTCAGGTTGCTCCATGTAAATTTCCTCATCCAAATCTCCATTCAGAAAAGCTGTTTTCACATCCATTTGATGTAACTCCAAATCATAATGAGCTACAAGGGCCATAATGATTCTAAGAGAGTCCTTCTTTGATACTGGAGAGAAGGTTTCTCTATAGTCAATGCCTTCTTTCTGAGTGAAACCTTTAGCCACAAGTCTGGCCTTATATCGTTCGATATTGCCTTTGGAGTCGCGCTTGGTCTTAAAGACCCATTTACACCCGACTTTCTTACAGTTATTAGGCAATTCGACGAGATCCCAGACTTTGTTATGGTCCATAGATTTCAACTCTTCATTCATAGCATCAACCCATTTACTAGAATCATTGCATTCTATGGCTTGTGAAAATGAAACTGGATCTTTATTTATCCCAATATCATAATCAGATTCCTGTAGATACACCACATAATCATCTGAAATGGCAGATCTTCTTTCCCTTTGAGATCTTCTCAAAGCTGCCGGTTGTGGTGGTTCTACAACATTTTCAATGGCGATATCCTCATGGAGTGGTGAACCAATATCATAATGTTGTTCTGGTATCTCAGCTTGATGATCAAGCTGAGGGACAACAATTTCTCTTGAAGGAAGGGGTATTGGGATATTTACCCTTATCACTTCAAGATCTACCTTTCTTGGTTCATCACTCCCACTAATTTCACCATTCTCAAGGAATCTGGCATTACCAGTTTCAACAATTCTTGTACTATGGTTAGGACAATAAAATTTGTACCCCTTAGACTTTTCTGGATAACCAATGAAATACCCAGATATTGTTCTTGAGTCTAATTTCTTTTCTTGTGGATTATATATTCTAGCCTCTGCTGGACAACCCCAAACATGTAAATGTCTTAAACTAGGTTTCCTACCAGTCCACAACTCGAAGGGAGTTGTAGGGACTACCTTACTAGGAACCCTGTTTAAGATATACATAGCAGTCTTTAAAGCTTCATTCCACAATGAATTAGGTACATTAGAGAAGTTCATCATGCTCCTAACCATATCCATAAGTGTCCGGTTTCGCCTTTCAGCAACTCCATTCTGCTGAGGCGTACCTGGCATTGTGTATTGAGCACAAATGCCATGCTTTTCTAGAAATTTGGCAAATGGGCCAGGATGTTGTTCTGACTCATCATATCTACCATAAAATTCACCACCTCGATCTGATCTTATGATTTTAACTTTTCTATCTAATTGTCTCTCGACTTCTGTAATGAACACCTCAAGGATGTCAACAGCCTGAGACTTTTCATGAATTAGATATACATAACCATAACGTGACAGATCATCTATAAAGGTAATGAAGTATCTCTCTCCCATAAAACATGGAATGGAGAGTGGTCCGCAAATATCTGTATGAATTATTTCAAGAAGCTCTTTACTTCTTGTGGCACCTTTCTTAGTGTGTTTGGTTTGCTTTCCTTTTATGCAATCCAGACACACATCAAAATCAGTGAAGTCTAGGTTATCCAAAATCCCATTCTTCACTAATCTTATAATTCTATCCCTGGAGATATGCCCCAGTCGTCTATGCCACAAGATAGAGGATTTTTTGTTTATTAAGCCACGTTTAATACCAACATTCGAATGCAGAGATAAAAGAGATTGTGCAAACTCATCATTCAATGAAATTTTATATAAACATCACATAAAATTTCATGTCCAACCGACATTGAATTATACATTAAACTGAGTTTTTCATAACTGAATAAAACAGAATATCCAAAAACATCTAATTTGGATAATGACATTAAGTTCCTAGAAATCGAAGGTACATAAAAAGTATCCTCAAGATCCATCTGATGACCCGTCTCTAAGATTAGTCGATAAGTTCCAACATTCTCGACCTCTACTTTGAGACGGTTCCCCATAAAGACGAATCTCTCACTTTCCTTCGGTTTCCTGGTTGTGAGGAATCCCTGCATTGAATTAGTTATGTGAGTTGTGGCTCCAGAGTCAATCCACCAAGTATTAGAAGGAACTTCAGTAAGATTTGATTCATAACATACAAAAGAAAGATTTATACCTTTCTTTTCGAACCAAGCCTTCCTCTTGTTGCAGTCCTTCTTCACATGTCCTTTTCTGCCACAGAAGTAGCATTTGACAGTGAAAGACTTTCCATGACCTTGGCTACTTTCCCCTTGGTCATTCCCTTTCTTTGGTGGAAACCTCTTACCTCTTCCATATTTACCTTTCTTATGGATAGCTCCTTGAGATACTGCCAACACTGAGTGATGCCCTTCTTGCCTCAGTCTCACTTCCTCTTGTACACACATACCAGTCAGCTCATTCAGATTCCACTTATCCTTATGAGTATTATAGTGGATCTTGAATGGCCCGAACTGAGGAGGAAGTGAGTTGAGGATGAACTGTACTAAGAAGGATTCATCCACTTTCATTCCCAGTGATCCTAACTTCGCAGCCTTATCAGTCATATTTAGAATGTGTTGTTGAACTCCTCTATTACCATCATATTTCATGGTAGTCAGTTCAGCCATAAGGGTGCCAGCTAATGACTTATCTGCAGACTTAAATCGGTCTTTAACAGCAGTTAAAAGTTCAGATGCACTAGTAGTATGTGGGAGTGAAGTCTTGATGTTATTGGCAATGGTCATCTTGATGAACATGAGACTGAGTCTATTCGACCTTTCCCAAGCTTTAGCATGGCTAACCTGGTCTGCAGTGCTTTCAACAGTCACTTCATCAGGTTTCTCTACCAAAAGAGCCATGTCTAGGTCCAGTACACCCAGTGTGAATTGGACATGCTCAAACCACTCAGAGAAGTTTGTACCATCCAGGGCTGGAATGCTAGTTGCATGAGTGTGAAGGGAAGTGGAACGTTCACTGAAACAAAATAGGACAAGCTCACATTAAGGCCTCGAATCAATACAAAATCTTTAATTTATGAAGATGAACTATTGATATCACTTTGATTCCTCCTTTGGGCGAAACCTAAGCATATCTAGTGTTCACTCTTTAGGTGAGAACTTTTATCACCTATGTAGGTCTAATATATTTATGTCACTTAGATAGTAAGTCATGTTACCTTTGGGTATCCAATTCTACACCATTAAGTTACATAAATTACACTACCCTACCACGGTTCATAATTATTTGAAAGAGACTTTCCTTTGGGCCAGTCCCAATCTCCTAACTAGAACCGCCATCGAGAGTATTATTGTCTTTAATGTCACCCTCAATGACAAGTCATTTATGTAGTTGTATATTCATAAGGTTTACTAACATAGGTCACTTTGGCAACTACTAAATCAATAAACCGTATGAATATAAACTAACCAATAATATTCTCTAACCTTTTATTTGAGTAATTCCATAATACTCCAATTTTATTACTTGACCAATTCAATCAATATTAACACAATAACTTAAATGTGTAACATACTTTCATGATTGAATTAAACAACCATTAGTCGACTGGTCCAGGTAAGCCTAGTCGACTAAGGCCAAGTCAAGTCGACTACAAAGAAAGATTAGTCGACTTGGGTCAAGACAAGTCGACTATACATTTAGGTCTAGTCGACTAAGGTAGAGAAAGGTTAGTCGACTATACCAATATTATTAGTCGACTATAAATTTTATTAGTCGACTACACATTTTATTAGTCGACTCCTGTTGAAAGGCAACTCTCGGTTAAATTATTAGTCGACTTGGGAAAGGAGTTAGTCGACTATACATTTTTTAGTCGACTACACAAAAATTCAAGTTGACTCCTGTAGTAAAACAGAGAGTTCTCAACTTTCGGGAAAAAGACTTAGTCGACTATAAAATCGGGCTAGTCGACTAATAGTCGACGAAACAGTTATCAAAGGCAGTTCCAGATTATCGACTGAATCCAAAATTAGGGAAAATTAGGGTTTCTAATTCCTAGATTTTTGATCCAAATTAATTGCACAATTAGAGGAATATGAACAGCAGATTAGGGTTATTAAATCCTCTACAAATTCTACAATTAAAAGATCAAAAATTGATTTTATTATGAATTGTTAATCAAAAACCCTAATTTCCCATAATCCATAATCCAAGATGTATTGATTCTAAAACTCAGGCTCTGATACCAAATGTAAGAATTAAACTGAACTATAATGTGGATTAAAATAAGCATGGATCTAGAATCAAAACATCTCAAGGAATTGAATGCATTCATAATTAAACAATACTAAAATCACCATACCTGAAGCCATTGATGAACTGAAGAAAGTAGATGGATGAAGACTATGATCCTTCTCTTTAATCCTGCAAGAAACCCTAATGCAGACCCTTCTTCTCTCTATCTCCTTTTTCTTTCACAACCTTGCCAATATGATGGATAACTCACACAATAATATGAGCGTAGGTTATTTTCTTTTCAGGAGGAGAGATGAGGGTCTCACATTTACAAAATAACCCCTGAGATAAAACCACCCATCATGATTCCTTTATACCTCATGGGATTATTATAACTTATATAAATGTTACTTTAATATGGGCATCTTTAATATCAGTTAACCTTAATTAGGAATCCAATTAATTAACCAAGGTTAAGTGGGCCACCCTAATGTGAGATTAACAGTTGTAGCACTGAGTGGGAGACTTGCGAGTTAGAGAGTTCTTGTGGAAACTTGTATGAGTTGGTGATGTCACAGGATAGAATAATAATGAAAAATTTTCATTGCGATGAAGTCAAGGATGTAGAGCAAGTGGCTCGAACCTCGAAACATATCCTCGTATTTGCGATTGCCTTCTCTCTATCTCTGAACCCTACTCACTCTTTTATATCTTGCATGCTATTATTGTATTCATACTTACATGCTTTATATCTCTTGTGCTCTATTGTTTAACTTGCGTGGGATTGTGCATTTATCTTGTTAGTGTTGATTTGCTAGTTAGCATAGTTGTTTTAATTCCACATTATTTCCTATTGTTAATAACCATCACCTATGCACCCCCTCTCAGTGATTTCCATTGCTATCAGAGCCTAGTACTTTAAATATTTGGTTTAACCACCACATGCTTTGTTTGGCTGATTTTGGTTGCATATTCTCAATATTGCTCACACACATGACATCATATGACTTTTTTACAATCAAGTCCCCATCCAAATTTGATGGTTTGAACTTTCTAATTTGAAAACTGAAGACGACCTTATTTCTCAAGTCACTAGAGTTTAGAGCTGCAAAGGTCATTACAAAGAAATTTGTAGAACCTTACGGTGATGAGGATACATAGTCTGGAGCCATCGCCAAGGACTATGAGGCTAATGCTAAGGCACAATACATACTCACACAAGCATTTAATGATGATGATTTGTCACGTGTGACTGACTAATTGAAAGTTTGCGTATGAAGTGAGGAACGATTTGAATATAACACATGAGGGTATCTCTCAAGTCAAGAAGTCCAAGATAGCTTTACTTCGTTCTCAATATGAGAGGTTCTATATGCTTGATAGTGAAACAATAGATGAAATGCATACTCGTTTCATAAAAATTACTAATGGGTTGTCTTCTTTAGGTGATGAGATTGACAATAATCAAAAAGTGAGGAAGGTAATAAGAGATCTTCCAAAAGCTTGAGAGATCAAGGTAACTACTCTCAAGGAACATAATGATTGAGAGGAGACAAATGTTTCCCATTTTATTGAGAATCACAAAACCCCTATGATAGAGATGAAGATTCGTGAAGGAAGAGAATCTCCACACAAGAAGTCTATTGTATTTAAGGCAACTATATCTATCGCGGAAGAAGATGAGTCCATGGATGAAATTGAAGAAGTAGAATTTTCCATGCTAGTAAGAAAGGTTGGCAAGCTATTCTAGAAGAAGAGAAGGATGAACAACTTCTGAAGAGCAAGACCACAAGGCAAGAATGAAAGAAAAAAAAAGATATGGGTTTATTATTGGCCCAAGGGTACACTCTCCAGTTTTGTTTTGATAATTACAAACCACATGAAGTTATTCGGTACTAATCAAGTTCAAATGTTTAAGTTTTTCAACTTCAAAGGATATTTTTTTTAACTCTTCCTTAAAAGTAAGGTATTCAAGTCTAAAGATCACTCAAGCATGGGATTCAAGTTGGATGATCAAGATTGATTATTGGAGAAGCCCACTAGAAGATTGCTTGAAGACTTATATAATCGATATAAGAAAATAAAATGTTAAGTGCAGAATGTAGAATTGATGCCTAAGAAGTCACACACAAAATACTAGTTTTCATATCTAGTTTTTCGGTTTTGATATTTTACAAGGATTGGTTTTTGATACATGTCCTATATTTTCCAAATTCTTATATCTTATTTGAAACATGTATCACATAGCTTATGTGTTGCCAAGTCACATTTCAAAATGTATTAAAATATTTAAAAATGAGTTTCATATCAAAAACTTTACTTAAATTGGCTTTTGGGTTGGGTTGGTCGACCGGTCCAGTGCATTGAAAATGCACAACTGGCAGTTTGTGCACTTGTCCATGTGTATGCTTGTCGAATGATCAACTACAACCATCAAATCTAGCAGTTGCCCGAGCATTCGGCCGACTAACAAACTTTGGAGCACCCAAGTCTTTGTTGGAATCGGATGTGGTCGACTGATGTTTAACGGCTACTTTTGTTCTTAGGCAGCCGGTCGACTGGCCAATCGACCGAAGTCCTGTCATAGCTACCAGTAACGGCTAATTTATAAGTTTTTTAAACTTTTAACTTTTTCTTCTAGGGGTATATTTGCTCTTTTTCTGTTTAATTACCCTGCTAATGCCCTGATTGACCCCTCTAATGATATTTATCACTTGCCTATATATATAGTTCATTTGGAGTGGATAAGACAATCTTTTGATTTTGGAAAATATTTAAAAAAAACAAGTTTATTCAAAAGAGAGAGTTTTTTTAGTTTTCTTGTTTCAGGCGCTCTCATATCCAAATCAATTTTTACAAATTTTCAGCTCTTAAATTCATTCATTTCAACTGAATTTTTTCTCTCGCAAAACTTTTTGAACTTCACTCCCCATTCTATACTTTAAGAAGTTGCAGATGAGAGTGTTTTTGATCTTTATGGCCACAGAGAGCTTGTAAACCTTAGTGCGCTTGTGCTATCTCTTGTGTAGAGAATTGAGAGTTGGAGTAGTGCATTCCGATCTTGTGTAGACCTTGTAATTTCTTTGTGGAGGTTCCTTTGTGAAAAATCCTTAGTGGATAGTGAAACCCTTCACACGGTGATGCAGGAACATAGAGTTTTGTGCTCGAACCATGAAACAAATCTCTTGTATTTGTGAATAGTTTCTCTCTTACTCTACTCTATTTGCTATTGCATACACTTGTATTTTTTTGCTTTCATTGCACTAGCTATTCATTTCTCGTATCACCTCTACTTATCGGTTTTTATTCGCTCAATAAAGAAGGCAATTGAGCACCTCGACTCATTAACTAGAAGAATATAGGAAAAAGGTTCTAGAGCCCTTCATATGGAATTCGACTTCACTTTTTAGTTTGAGTTAACTATTTACACTATTTATTCTTAAATTGTTGCATTTTTGCATTTGATTAGCATTATACCTATTCACCCCTTCTAGGTGAACTTTCAATTGGTATCAGAGCCTTGAACTCTAGTTTTTTATTTAACCACCTTAGAGAGATTCTCTTACTAATCACTCACTCATTTGCATCATTTGCTTGCCTATCACACTAGTATACATGGCCGAATGTATTAAGACTCTACCCAAGTTTGATGGCCTTAACTTTCCCATATGAAAAGTTAGATGACCATTTTCTTGCAGTCCCTAGGAAGACGGATTGCAAAGGCGGTAACTAAACCATTTAGTATACCTGATTGTGATGAGGGTACTTGGTCTGAAATTGTCACCAAATTGTCTGATGCTAATGCTAAGGTATACTATAGTTCATTTGGGCACCAATACATTTTGGTGGCTGTGGATTATGTATCTAAATAGGCAGAAGCCATTTCTAGTAAAATAAACATCAACAAAGTTGTTGTCAAGTACTTGATAGAAAACATCTTCTCACACTTCGGAACTCCACGTGCCATAATTAGTGATAATGGCTCATATTTTTACAATAAAACTTTTGGAGCTCTTATGTGAAAATATCCCATAACTCATAAGTTATCAAACCATGCCATCCTCAAACTAGTGGGCAGGTACAAAACCTCAAATAGACAAATCAAACTTACTTGAAGAAAACTGTGAGTCAAAATCGGAAAGATTGGTCCACCAAGTTGGTAATGCCTTATAGGCATATAGGACGGCTTTCAAAATGATTCAAGGGATGTCTCTATATAGGTTAGTCTTTAAAAAGGCTTATCACCTTTCTGTTGCAATTAAGCAACTAAATTTTGATTTCGATAAGGCTGGTGTGCTTCGAAAATTATAAATTTCTGAACTTGAGGAGTTGAGGAATGAAGTGTACGAAAATGCAAAGATCACGAGAAATAAAGTTAAGGTTTTTCATGATAAACATATTATAAGATCCCTAATTAGAAATACTGTATTTTCATTTTTCCTAAAGTATTTATTTTGATTTACTGATTATTTTTATTTAATCAACTTAATTTATTATTATTTTTTTCTTGTGATTATTATATTATTAAATATGAAAATTATTTATTGTTATTACTAATAGTGTTATTATTATTTATATTGTTAGTGTTTCTTAATTATTATTAGTGTTACTATTATTTTATTTATTTATTTATTTTATTATTAGTACAAGTATTAGGGTAGTAGTAATTGTTAATTATTATTTCTATTGTTTTTATTATTGTTGCTGTTAATTATATTAGTATTATTAATTATTTTGATTAATAATTATTGTCATTGCTATTGTTAATTAACATGCATGCTATTAATTATTATTTTTAATTAAGAGTTGTTACAATTATTTAGCATTCTTAAGGTAGTTATTCTTTTATTATTATTATTATTTGCTTTTCTATTCTTTCTTAGTCCATGATCATTTTCCCAATATCTATTCTCATTATCCATTTTCAATTCCATAACCCCCAAACTCCATTACCCGTGATCCTCTTTTATCCATACCCAATAGCATACCTATTACAATTTACCCTTACCCATGAATCTTACCGGAAACCCAGTATTCATGATCTATACCCAGTTAGACCCTAACCCAAATTCAACCCAAAATCCACTCACCTAAGACCCAATACCCACTATCAAAATTCGCCGATTATATAATCTTATCATATATCTCTTAATCCCAAAACCAAAACCTAAATCTATATCTAATCCTCATCCTTTTTCTTTACACAGCTGCCACCAGAACCTGGCTATGATCACCGCGCGAGCACATCCCCACCCCGAGATCCTCCTCGTCGCCGGAACTCCACCGGAGCACCCCAACATTCACCTCCCCTTGGCCGTGGCACGCAACCCCCAGCGCCCACCACAGCTGCGCCAACAGCTGCTCCAACCAACACCCCCACCGTGCACCATCCCCCAACCGATCTCCTCCCCTTGCAGGCCAGCGCCCTCATGGCAGCAGCCCAGGCCGCAGCCCTGGTCCACAGCAGTTCCTTCACCCCTTTTGGCTGCCCCTTCCCCGGCTGCACACTGCGCTCAGATCCAACCCAGGCCTGGCGCACAACCTGCAATCTCCAATCGAGCTCCACTACTTCACCTGCATCTCCTTGAGCATCTTCCTCTCCCACGCAACCACAACCCCCAACCAATTACACCAAACACCATGCACCCTTCCATATTGGTCGAGCTCCCTTCCAGCAGCACCAATGCACGGACAGGCCCCTGCAAGGTGAGTTTCACTCCTTCTCTCATTATTTTTATTTAATGTATGCATATATATTTTAGTGTTAGTTATATGTGTTATATGCGAGTGCATTTTCATTGCATGTGCGGGAAATATCTTACTCCGAGCCGTTTTCCGTCACTTTGTGGGTCACCGTGGATCACCGTCGGCGAGCACGAACGTACCCACGCTCTTCATGGCGAGATGCTTTAACCAACGACATCCTCCGCGGTCCCCGACGCCACCGCCAGAGCCTCAATTGGTGCGCCGCAAGTTGCCCCGAGGTTAGTGTTATATTTATTTTGTAGGGGTATAAGTGTAATAATATGGAAGTTTATTAAATGTGTAAGGGTACAATTGTGATTATTGAAAAATGTATATGCATGATTTTGTGTGTGGATGCGTGAGCATGGTTGAGTAGGTGATGGATGTGTATGTATGTATGTATAGGCATGTTTTATATATATGTATTATTGTGTATGCTTGTATATGTACGTGTGTGGGTATACGCGTATGTGTCCGTATGCATGTGTGGGTGTTAATTATGTATTTATGTTTATATGTATGCGTTGGTTACGTGCTACAGCGTTTCGGACTTGTTCGGTGAGATCCGAACCCAGCTACAGGAGACCCGGACCCAATTCGAATTCGTGCTCGTTGTAGACTAGATGCAATCATGATTTAAAGATCGATCCATGGGATGATCCGTAGATCAGTGCCAGTTCGTGCAGTGAAGACCAGACGACGATTCAGTTCTAAAACCGCGTCATTTCATGTGAGTGTTCGTTCTTGTGTATTTACCGTTGTTAGTATGCGTTTACATGTTGCACTTATAATTTTATGTGACTTTCTGTTATATTTTACCTGTTTGATTACTTGTACCACTTCATGAGATATTTATAATTGTTCACTTTATTATGTAGTTGATATCAGCTTATATCAGTGTTATTTCATGTGTTGGTAGTTTGTCGATGTTGGCTTAAGCCTAGTGTTGATACACCTTAGACTGTGACTTGACTCGGCACGATCTTGAGGTTGATACAGTTTGTATTAGTTATCAGATTTGATATTCATGTATTTAGTGATTATTTCTGACCAGAACACTTTTAGATATTGTGGACAAGTAGATATGACATCTCTAATGATATGAGACAGTTTAGAGATACCACAATAATAGATCAGATGTAGTTGATGTTAGACATTTTGAGACTCGATATTTTGTCACCAGGATAGTAGTATTCTTGATAGCTCTTACTAGTTGTTTATTATTCTGGATGCGGATTTAGTTGTGAGGAAAGTTGGACCGTGATTTGGATTGATCTTGAGTCAGAGTTAATCTGAGATTTACGTTCTTTATAATAGCCTAATCTGCATTAAGATGAGATTGACATATTTCATGTAGAGTACTTTCCAGACTTGTTACCCTTTCATTGATAATAACTTAGGTGACGATTCATTCGGGTATTGATGACGTACTTGTTATGATGTTACTTTACTAAGAGATTGGATTACTTGATGCTTAGATCAGTATATGGACTTAGTTGGAGTTTGGGTTGAACTGGGATTTATGTTATTTACATTGGATATTGATCAGTATTTAGATGTGACCGATTTTTGTTAGATTGTGACCAGATGTGTGGATATCTTACTTTGACTTCGATACGTGATATCATAATGGCTTTAGATTATTAGAAGCTAGGGTTCCTAGATGTATCAACTGATTATATCATTTAAGAATGGATGAGTTGTTGGTATTGACTTATAAGTAAACTATTCTAGATTGCAGTTGTTTGAGGATGTTTCCTATTTAGATATAATTTTGGTATATGTTGACTTGTTGATCTCGAGGACATATCATGTGCTTCATGTATAGTTATTGATTACTTCAATTAATAGAGATTGAGCTATTGTGATAGTGATTTATTCGATGTCAGTGATCTTGTATTTTAGAGTTATCAGATAACAGTCATCAGTTTATCATTATTGGTGAGATTATTTGTTTGTGATCATATGAAGTGTTCAGAGTTTAGAGGAGTTGATAGTATCTGTATCAGTTATCAGTTGTTAGTGACACTATTGTGTTTGTGGCTATATCTCCAGTGTCCTATCTCAGATGTCAGATATTAGTTGTCAGCTACTCAGTTGTCAGATATCAGTTGTCAGTTGTCAGATTATCAGGTATTATTGACATCAGCAGTTGTTGGAGATATCAGTTACTATTACATTTTAAATCACATTGATTGTTTGTTAATAAAAGATACCATAACCCGGGGAACAGGGATAAGTGTCTGATGATGCATGTCGTGTATTTTGGAAGGAAATATTATGGTACCGAGTTGTAGGTTCCAACCGTGGGGAACTAAGGTAGTACTGGCTACCTTTCAGTTGTCAGTTGTTAGGGCGATGCCGGATTACGGCGCCACACTAGTTGTCTATTCGTGTGGGGCTATGGTCTTCAGATATTAGAGCCTTGCGGCTTGTCCTACTTTAGTGCCAGGGGTGTTAGACTGTGGTACCGGGCATGCACAGTACTCTTTCAAAACACATGCACTACATTGGCAGGCAGTTACGTTAACGATAACATTATTTGATATGTGGGAAAACGGCTGTGGTATGGGACACAGCTAAGTATTACATTAGTTAGGTTAATAATAACCAACCAGACTAGTGACATATTCTAGGTTATACATCTTGACATCAGTTGTTTGCTTACAGTTGTAATAGTTGCTTTATATCTTCATTCATGTTGTTATGCAGTTATCCTTCAGTTGTCTGTTTATCATGTTGTTTAGTTATCTTATGACTGCAGTTTATCTTGTTATTATTCTGTGCACATTGTTTATATGCACGAGCTCTCCCCTTTACACACACACTCACCAGGTCGCTTTCTGACGACCCTGGATTTGTACGTCCAGATATTGGACGCTTTGTTTCTATTGTGCAGGTGTTCGATGAGACTGTACGCTTCGCGAAGAGCTGGAGCTTCTCCCTATTTTATTACGGTATTCTTATCTTTCTTTCTTCATATTATTTCCTGATTCTCGTTATATCAGATTTAGTTGTTATTCCAGTCTTTATTTATATGATATCATGCGTGGATGCTTATATGTGATATTGCAGTAATTATGATTCGATATAGTTTAGATTTATAGCTTGTTTCAGGTTATTTAAGGCTTAGCGCGTATACGTGAGGTATTTTTCTTACGTATATGCGTCGCCGACTCGTGTTGCGTCTCCGCTTCATCGTATTTTGGGAAGCGGGACGTGACAGGGTTTTTTTGGTATCAGAGCCTAGGTTTTCTACTTGAGATCTTGAATTTTGAATTTTGATATTCGCAAGATGACCTAGTTACCATAATTTGAAACAAGCTATAGTTACACTGTAATATACATATACTATCCATTATGATATTTAGTCCATTTGGAATTGATCGTCCTTCTTTTGGGAATCCTTATCTTTGATCGTTTGATATACTTAATTTCTACTCTCCTTTTAGAGTGATTCGAATTTTCATCTTGCTTCTCTTCCTCTTTCTCGATTCTATACTTTGACTTTATCCCTCGAGATTGGTTACTTCTTGCTGAAGTCGGTAGCATACATCAGAGTAGCATAGTGGAAGCGAGGTAGATTTATGATGCGCTAAGAAGCGAGTGAAGCTTGTTTGTCTTCTCCTTTGATTTTGAATTCTTTTTACCATTCCCTACTTTATTTTATTTCAGGGACGAAATTTTATAAGGTGGGTAGAATGTAAGATCCCTAGTTAGAAATACTGCATTTTCATTTTTTCTAAGGTATTTATTTTGATTTACTGATTATTTTTATTTAATCAACTTAATTTATTATTATTTTTTTCTTGTGATTATTATTATTATTAAATATGGAATTATTTATTGTTATTACTAATAGTGTTATTATTATTTATATTGTTAGTGTTTCTCAATTATTATTAGTCTTACTATTATTTTATTTATTTATTTATTTTAATATTAGTACAAGTATTAGAGGTAGTAGTAATTGTTAATTATTATTTCTATTGCTTTTATTATTGTTGCTGTTAATTAATATTAGTATTATTAATTATTTTGATTAATAATTATTGTCATTGCTATTGTTAATTAATATGCATGCTATTAATTATTATTTTTAATTAAGAGTTGTTACAATTATTTAGCATTATTAAGGTAGTTATTCTTTTATTATTATTATTGTTATTAGCTTTTCTATTCTTTCTTAGTCCATGATCATTTTCCCAATATCTATTCTCGTTATCCATTTCCAATTCCATAACCCCAAACTCCATTACCCGTGATCCTCTTTTATCCATACCCAATAGCATACCCATTACCATTTACCCTTACCCATGAATCTTATCTGAAACCCAATATTCATGATCTATACCCAATTAGACCCTAACCCAAATCCAACCCGAAATGCACTCACCTAAGACCCAATACCCACTATCAAAATTCCCCCATATATAATCTTATCATATATCTCTTAATCCCAAAACCAAAACTTAAATCTATATCTAATCCTCATCCTTTTTCTTTTACACAGCCGCCACCAGAACCTCGCTACGATCACGACGCGAGCACACCCCCACCTGAGATCCTCCTCGTTGCTGAAACTCCGCCGGAGAGCACCCTAACCTTCACCTCCTTGGCTGTGGCACGCAACCCCCCAGCGCCCACCACAGCTGCGCCAACAGCTGCTCAAACCAACACCCCACCGTGCACCATCCCCCAACCAGATCTCCTCCCCTTGTAGGCCAGCGCCCCTATGGCAGCAGCCCAGGCTGCAGCCCTGGTCCACAGCAGCTCCTTCACCCCTGTTGGCTGCCCCTTCACCAGCTGCACCCTGCGCTCAGATCCAACCCCAGGCTTGGCGCACAACCTGCAACCTCCAACCGAGCTCCACTACTTCACCTGCATATCCTTGAGCATCTTCCTCTCCCACGCAACCACAACGCCCAACCAATTACACCAAACACCATGCACCCTTCCCTACTGGCCGAGCTCCCTTCCAGCAACACCAGCGCACGCACAGGCCCCTGCAATGTGAGTTTCACTCCTTCTCTCATTCTTTTTATTTAATGTTTGTATATATATTTTAGTGTTAGTTATATGTGTTATATGCGAGTGCATTTTCATTGCATGTGTGGGAAATATCTTACTCCGAGAAGTTTTCCGTCACTCCATGGATCGCCGTGGATCACTGTCGGCAAGCACGAATGTACCCATGCCCTTCATGACGAGATGCTCTACCAACTATATCCTCTGCGGTCCCTGACGCCACCGCCAGAGCCTCCATCGGTGCGCCACAGGTTGCCCCGAGGTTAGTGTTATATTTATTTTGTAGGGTATAAGTGTAATAATATGGAAGTTTATTAAATGTGTAAGGGTACAGTTGTAATTATTGGAAAATGTATATGCATGATTTTGTGTGTGGATGCGTGAGCATGGTTGAGTAGGTGATGGATGTGTATGTATAGGCATGTTTATATATATGTATTGTTGTGTATGCTTGTATATGTACGTGTGTAGGTATACGCGTATGTGTCCGTATGCATATGTGGGTGTTAATTGTGTATTTATGTTTTATACGTATGTGTTGGTTACGTGTTACAGCGTTTTGGACTTGTTCGGTGAGATCTGAACCCAGCTACCGGAGACCCGGACGATTCGGATTCGTGCTCGTTGTAGACCGGATATAATCGTGATTTGAAGACCGATCCATGGGATGATCCGTAGATTAGTGGCATTTCGTGCAGTGAAGACCAGACGACGATTCGATTCCGAAACCGCGTCATTTCATGTGAGTGTCGTTCTTGTGTATTTACCGTTATCGGTATGCGTTTACATGTTACACTTATCATTTTATGTGACTTTCTGTTATATTTTACCTTTTTGATTACTTGTACCACTTCATGAGATATTTATAATAGTTCACTTTAATTACGTAGTTGATATCAGCTTATATCAGTGTTATTTCATGTGTTGGTAGTTTGTCATGTTGGCTTAAGCCTAGCGTTGATACACCTTAGACTGTGACTTAACTCGGCTCGATCTTGAGGTTGATATAGTTTGTATTAGTTATCAGATTTGAAATTCATGTATTTAGTGATTATTTCTGACCAGAACACTTTTGGATATTGTGGACAAGTAGATATGACATCTCTAATGATATGAGACAGTTTAGAGATACCACGATAATAGATCAGATGTAGTTGATGTTAGACATTTTGGGACTCGATGTTTTGTCACCAAGATATTAGTATTCTTATTAACTCTTACTAGTTGTTTATTATTCTGGATGCGGATTTAGTTGTGAGGAAAGTTGGACCGTGATTTGGATTGATCTTGAGTTAGAGTTGATCAGAGATTTATGTTCTTTATAAAAGCCTTATCTGTATTAAGGTGAGATTGGCATATTTTAGATAGAGTACTTTCCAGACTTGTTATTCTTTCATTGATAATAACTTCGGTGACGATTCATTGGGTATTGATGACGTACTTGCTATGATGTTACTTTACTAAGAGATTGGATTACTTGATGCTTAGATCAGTATATGGACTTAGTTGGAGTTTGGGTTGAGCTAGGATTTATGTTATTTATATTGGAAATTGATCAGTATTTAGATGTGACTGATTTTTGTTGGATTGCGACCAGATGTGTGGATATCTTACCTTTGACTTCGATATGTGATATCATAATGGCTTTGGATTATTAGAAGCTAGGGTTCCTGGATGTGTCAACTGATTATATCATTTAAGAATGGATGAGTTGTTCGTATTGACTTATAAGTAAACTATTCTAGATTGCAGTTGTTTGAGGATGTTTTCTATTTAGATATAATTTTGGTATGTGTTGACTTGTTGATCTCAAGGATATACCATGTGCTTTATGTATAGTTATTGATTACTTCAGTTAATAAAAATTGAGCTATTGTGATAGTAATCTATTCGATGTCAGTGATCTTGTTTTCAGAGTTATTAGATAGCAGTCATCAGTTTATCAGTTATTAATGAGATTATTTGTTGGTGATCATATGAAGTGTTTAGAGTTTATAGGAGTTGGTAGGTATCTGTATCAGTTATCAGTTGTTAGTGACACTATTGTGTTTGTGGCTATATCTCCAGTATCCTATCTCAGATATCAGATATTAGTTGTCAGCTACTCAGTTGTCAGATATCAGTTGTCAGTTGTCAGTTGTCAGATTATCAGCTATTATTGACATCAGCAGTTGTTGGAGATATCAGCTACTATTACATATTAAATCACATTGATTGTCTGTTAATAAAAGATACCATAACCTGGGGAATAGGGGTAAGTGCCTGATGATGCATGTCGTGTATTTTGGAAGGACATAATATGGTACGAGTTGTAGGTACCAACCATGGGGAAGCAAGGTAGTACTGGTTACCATTTAGTTGTCAGTTGTTAGGGCGATGCCCGGATTACGGTGCCACACTAGTTGACTATTCATGTGGGGCTGTGGTCTTCAGATATTAGAGCCTTGTGGCTTGTCCTGATTCAGCGCCAGGGGTGTTAGACCGTGGTACCGGGCATGCACGATACTCTTTCAAAACACATGCACTACATTGGCAGGCAGTTACATTAACGATAACGTTATTTGATATGTGGGAAATGGCTGTGGTATGGGACACAGCTAAATACTACATTAGTTAGGTTAATAACAACCAACCAGACTAGTGACATATTCTAGGTTACACATCTTGACATCAGTTATTTGTTTACAGTTGTAATAGTTGCCTTGTATCTTCATTCATATTGTTATGCAGTTATCCTTCAGTTGTCTGTTTATCATGTTGTTTAGTTATCTTATGACTGCAGTTTATCTTATTATTATTTTGTGTACATTGTTTATATGCACGAGCTTCCCCCTTTACACACACACTCAACAGGTCGCTTTCTGACGACCCTGGATTTGTACGTCCAGATATTAGACGCTTTGTTTCTATTATGCAGGTGTTCGATGAGACTGTACGTTTCACGAAGAGCTAGAGCTTCTCCCTATTTGATTCCAGTATTCTTATCTTTCTTACCTTCATATTATTTCCTGATTCTCGTTATATCAGATTCAATTGTTATTTCAGTTTTTTTATATGATATCATGCGTGGATGCTTATATGTAATATTGTAGTAATCATGATTCATTATAGTTTAGATTTATAGCTTGTTTCGGGTTATTTATGGCTTGGCACGTATACATGAGGTATTTTTTCTTGCATATATGCGTCGCCGACTCGTGTCACGTCTCCATTTTAGCGTATTTTGGGAAGTGGGGCGTGACACATATCATGAGAAAACTTTTGTTCCCAGACAAAATATATTACTCTATAGACTTCATCTTTTTCCAGGAAAATTGAAATCACGGTAGACAAGACCATTTATTGTTAGGACATTGTTTCCACATGGCGCAGTAGAGATATGTGATAAAAAACAGTAATAAATTCAAGGTAAATGGTCAACATTTAATGTCATTTTTGGAATCAGCCCCAAAGAAAAAATAGCCATCGGTCAACTTGACCCAATGTATCAGTAACATAACATCACTGTTGGCCCAGAGGCCTTCCACTCTAGTTTTGATGATGATTAACTCATGCAGTTATAGTTTACTAATAATCTTGTGATATTTAGTTTCAAATATTTGATCAAGATATTAGTAGGTGATTAGCTTCAACAAAGTGATTTGGAGCTTTCACATGGTGATTCAAGAGCTCGAGCGTCAAAGTTCATATCTAGCACTCGTTGGAGTCAAGCTCGGGGAATCACGTTTGGATCGAGTCAACTTGGAGACGGCGTTCTACAAGAAGGCTTCGGTTTGTTTAGTTAAGATTTAGTTTAGATCCATTGTAAAGATTAGATAGTGTGATATGCTCAAGTTCACAACACACACAAGTTTCATGTTTATTTGTTTTGGTTTTCGGTTTAACCGATCTTGGTTTTCATGAATAAATAGAATCAAAACAAGTTTACATCGTTTAATGCATATTAGATTTGATCTATATACATCTATGCTTCACATACTTAGAAAAACTTATTTTGACAAGCTACTCATGTGTTTGGAGTTTTGTATTTTAACAAAACTTATTTTTGAATTTAATGTAAAAAACATCGATATAATTCTTTACATGTATATTGGATTTTATCCATATACAATATGCTTCAAAGTTGTTTAAATATCATGTTTTTGTATTTACATGTGTTTTGAAAAATCGGATTTCCATTTCAAAAATACAAGTTTCAAAAAATACAGTTTTTGGTTTTAGGCAAATTTTCCAAGTCACAAAAATGGTTTAAAATGTTTGTAACATGATTTGATTTTTACTCAAATATGTTTGTATTTCAAAGATATAACATGAACTGATTTTTGTGGTATTTATGTGATTTTATGGGATTTAATTGAAGTTAAAAGACTAGTTTTTAAATCCTGAATTTTCCTTGCTAGACTCTGGCGGTCGACCGGACCGGTCGACCGTTGTGCACTAGACGTGCACAAAGGCCAAGTGATTTGGCCAGTCGACCGTGCGGTCGACCGACTGAAGTCACCCCACTCTCGAGTGGGGCCGGTCAACCGGGCGATCGACCGTTCACTTTGGCCCGGTCTACCGGGCGGTCGACCGAAAGGCTCAATGATAAAAAATGTGACTGTTGGCCGGTCGACCGGAAGGGCAATCTGGCCCTTTTCTGCTGCAACGGGCAGATTTTCAAATGGGTTATAAATACCCCATTTGAGTTGGTTTTTCAACAAGAATTTTTAGAGCAAAATTTTCCATCTTTCAGCAAGTTTTTAAAAAGAGTTTTAATGCCAAAAGATTTGATCTTTATTTGTTTTTAAAAGGTTTGGAAAATCAGGAAAAGGAGAAGTCTTTGGATTAGTTTTGATTTTCATTTTTATCTCTCTCTAGAAGTGTTCCCAAGAGTTTTTCTTTGTGATTTTAATTTCCATACTCTTTATTTCTCACACTTGAGCTTATCATTCTATCCTATCTATAGGATCATTATTTAGTGAGAAAGATTTGGTTTGCGGTCTTTGTGATCACCAAGTTGTAAATATTCCATTGATTGTGATATCCCTCTAGTGAGAGGTGATTGAGTTGTTATCCCTCAAGTGTGAGGTGATAGTGGAAGTGGTATTTGGCTCCCTCTAGTGTGAGGTGGAGATTATGTTGGAATCTCTCAAGTGTGAGGTGATTGATTTGTTGTTGGCTAAGTGCCTATCCCTTTAAGTGTAGAGGTGATTTGTTTTGTTCCTTGCCTCTAAGTGTAGAGGTTGTATTGTTGGAGAGAGAAGTTGTTGTTGGCCCAAGGTTACAATCACCCGTCTTTAGTGTGTTTTGATGATTACAAAACATATTAGTTATTTGTACTAATATTATTTGTTGTTTAAGTGTGTTTCAGGTTTTCTATCTTGCATAGTGTTTTCTTCCCTAAAGGAAGGTGACTTGGACTCAAGATAACTCAAATCGGCTCAAGATGCAAAACTAAAGATCAAGTGGAGAAAGCCCCTCTTGAAGCCTTGAAGTCCTTAGAACTTGTAAGAATAGAATGTTAAAGTTTGAGTATATGATATTGGCTCTAGGATACACACACACATTTTTCCTTACAAAATTCTATGTTTTAAAAATGTTTGTTTCTAAGTTTTATGCCTAAGTTTATATATACATGTATCCAAACTTGTTACAAATTGAATATCTTGTTTAAAACATGTGTATAGACTATTTTTGCATAATACTTAGTTATAAGTATCTCAAAATATTTTTCACAAAATTTTCCAACTCCAAATCCTGCCAGTTTTCCTTGTTTCAGGTTGACCGGCCGACCGCCCGGTCGACCGGCGCCAGTGCCAGGACGTGCACGTTTGTGCACGTCTGTCGGTCGACCGACCGGTCGACCGACTGTAAGCAGATCCACTCTCGGTTTGTTTGAGTCGACCGACCGGTCGACCGGTAGAAGGAAACTGTATTTCCTCAAAGAGGACGGTCGACCGGACAGTCGACCGGAGCCCAACGGCTCTTTGCCAGCAAGGCGACGGTCGACCGGACCGGTCGACCGCCAAGCCTGCTGCAGCCTAACGGCTCTTTCCTCTTTGAGCAAGTCTGAAAATCTGTTTTCTTTTTCTTCTTTATCAGAGTTTTAGAGAGTTGTTGGAGGCCTTTTGCAGGTCAAATTAGGTGTAAAGAAAAGAGTTTTAACCTATTCTCTCCTTATAAATAGAGGGCAATAGGTCTTTGTTATTGACCTAGAAAAATCCTCAAGTTTTCATTGTTTTCAAAGAGAAAAAGAAAAATTGTTTAAAGCTTTCAATTCCAATCTTTTGAGCTAGTTTTTCAGTTGTGTTTGATTGCTAATATCACTCTACAACTGAAGTTTTCTCACCACACTTCATAGAGCCAAAAGTCCTTTACTCATACTATAGAGAAGTTGTAAAAAGAGTGAGAGTGTTGTAAAAGAGTTTGAGAAAGAGTTTTGTGATCTTGAGGAGATCACTATTGTTCTTGTGATCCTTGTTCTTGTGGAGACAACTCCTAGGTGGAGTTCTTTGTAAGTTGTGAAGCTAAGGGCTTGGGGCCTTCGGTAGACCAAACTTGTAAGGCATCCTCGGTGGATAGTGGAAACCCTTCACGGAGGTGAAGGCGGGGACTAGAGCGGTGGCTCGAACCTCGAAATAAATCAATTGTGTTTGCGATTGCCTTGCGTTATTCTTGCTTACTATTTCTCTTGCTTTATATTGTCTTCAATTATTTGCTTGAGAACTAACCCTTTTCTTTGTGCAATCTTCTCTTGTTTATTTTACTTGTGTTGTTGATTGTGTGTATTTCATCATAGTATTTCATTCTTTACTTGTTCGATCATATCTCATACAACACGGTTGCATTGCGCACCTCTAACCCATTTTTAAGGGGAATTGGGAGGAAGGAGTTCAGAACCTCTCACGGGTATTCGGCTCTTAGTCGTGTTTTGAGAGATCGTTGCATCACTCATTCTATTAAGTTTAAAAAGATCATTAGATTAGCAATTACACCTATTCACCCCCCTCTAGGTGTATTTCAATTGGTATCAGAGCTTGGACTCTAGGATTTGGCTTAACAACCTTAGAGAGATCCTCACATTGCTAATCATTTCATTCATACTCATTTAGTAAACATGGCCGATGGTATCAAGACACCCCCTAAGTTTGATGGACTTAACTTTCTCATATGGAAGGTTAAGATGACCGTGTTCTTGCAATCTCTAGGTAGCCGAGTTGCAAAGGCCGTGACCAAATCTTTTACCACACCCACCGGTGATGAATCTACTTGGTCCGAAATTGAGACCAAGGAGTTTGATGCCAATGCTAGGGCTCATTATGCACTCCTACAAGCCTTAATGATGATGACATAGCTAGAGTCATCCATTGCAAATCTGCATACGAGATTTGGACCCATTTGTTAGTCACACATGAGGGGACATCACAAGTGAAGAGGGCCAAGATAGACCTTCTTCGGTCCCAATATGAAAATTTTAGCATGCAAGAGAATGAAACCATAGATGATATGGTTACAAAATTTACCAAGATTACTAATGGACTTTCTTCTCTAAGTGAGGACATCAACAATGATCAAAGAGTAAGAAAGATCATCCGGGCTCTTCCTCCTTCATGGGAAGTCAAGGCTACAACCTTGAAGGAACTCAACGACAAGGATGAGATAGAGCTAATTGGTCTCATTGGGAACCTCAAAACCCATGAGATGGAAAGAAAAGCAAGGAGGACATGGCTCCTACCAAGAAGAAGACTATTGCCTTCAAGTGTCAATCATCACACTCTGACGAAGATGATGAAGAAGAAGATGACGAAGAGCTCTCACTTCTAGTCAAAAATGTTCGGAGGATGTACAACAAGGCAAAGTTCCAAGGTAGAAAGAGATGGCAAGGAGGCAAAGAAGAAAGGAAGATTATTTGTTTCAATTGCCAAAGACCGGGACACATAGTGGCGGAGTGTCCGGATAAGATGAAGCCCTCCACATCCAAGAAGCCATACAAGAAGAAAGCTATGAAGGCAACATGGGATTCCGAGAGTGAATCTGAGGAGGAGATCGACACCGCCAACATGTGCTTCATGGCTAATGAAAGCACTAGCAAGGTAACCCCTTCCACTTCTTTTGATGAAGATCTTTCTATGGATGAACTAGGAGAAGCATTTGTAGAACTTTCTCATAATTATGATTTCTTAAAGAAAAAATATTAAAAATGAAAAAGGAAAATGAATCTCTTAGTCTTCAAGTTGTAAACCTTTCTAAAGAAAATAATGACTTGCTTTCTACTTTGGTTTCCACTAAAAATGAATTTGATAAATATAAGACTTCTTGTAAAGGCAAGTCCCCATTTGTTGATGCTAATGAGATTACCATGCTTAAGGAAAGAATAGATTCTTTAGGTATTGTTTTGAAAAAGTGTAGTGAGTTTGATAAGAAAAAGATTGAGGCTATGTTCCCTAAGAAACAAGCCTCTAAGAAAATGTTCATAATGCTCATGCTCATGTACATACCACACAACCTTTACATCGTGGCAAACCCCAAAGCATGCTCACTCTTCACACACACATGCTCACACTTCACACACACATCATGCATTCATGTATGGAAGAGTATTCTCATGTTCACATTGTGGGCGGAAAGGACACTTAGCCAATTTTTGCTATGATAGACTAAGTGCATCTTTTCATAATGTTTGGGTTCGAAACACTAACTTTCAAGGACCCAAGAAAGTTTGGGTACCAAAGTCAACAACTTTGTTAAATGATATAGGTACCTTCCAAAGCCCAACGACGTAGAGGATTGTGGTATCTTGATAGTGGTTGCTCAAGGCACATGACTTGGGACATCAACAACTTTGCAACCCTATCAAGATACCATGAAGGTGGCACCGTCACCTTCGGAGATGACGCCAAGGGTAAAATCATCGGTATTGGTAATATAAAACTTGGCACATCCCCTTTAATTGAAAATGTAGTTTTAGTTGACAGCCTCAAGCATAATCTCTTGAGTGTTAGTCAATTATGTGATAAAGGTTTTGATGTAGTTTTTGATAATGTTGTTTGTAAAGTAATTGATAGAATTTCTAATACTTGTGTGTTTTCCGGTTTTCGTGAAAGTAATGTTTATATGATAGATATGTTAAATATGTCTTGTAATATAACATGTTTAAAAGCCCTCGATGACGAGTCTTGGTTGTGGCATAGAAGATTAGGCCACATTTCTTTTGACCATATATCTAGGCTTAACACAAAGGAAATGGTGAAAGGTATTCCTTGTTTGAATTTTGAAAAGGACCGAGTTTGTGACGCATGTAAATTTGGGAAACAAACTAAGTCTTCTTTCAAGTCAATTAAGGATATCATGACATCACGTCCTTTGGAGTTAATCCACATGGATTTATTTGGCCCTACACAAACCAAAAGTCTAAGTGGGAATAGATTTGCATTTGTTTTAGTTGATGATTTTTCACGTTTTACTTGGGTTTTCTTTCTTGAGCATAAAAATCAAGCATTTTCGTATTTTCAAACTTTTAAGAAAAGAGTTGAAAAAGAAAAAGATATTTCGATTTTAAGAATAAGAAGTGATAGAGGAGGTGAATTCATTAACCAACCCTTTACCACTTTTGTGAAGAACATGGAATAAAGCATGAACTATCTTGTCCTAGAACTCCACAACAAAATGGAGTAGTTGAACGGAAAAATTGAACTTTGCAAGAGATGCTAGGACAATGCTTAGTGAATATGGTCTACCACATTATTTGTGGCCGAGGCCGTTAATACATCATGCTATATATCAATTGTGTTTTCTTGTGTAAAAATACTACAAAAACCTCTTTTGAAATGTACTTTTCTAGAAAACCAAATGTTTCATATTTCAAGGTTTTTGGATGCAAATGTTTTGTTTTAAATACAAAAGATAATTTAGGAAAATTTGATCCTAAATCTTATGAGGCTATATTTGTGGGTTATTCTAGTACTAATAAGGCTTATAGAGTCTTCAATAGGTCATCATTGACTATTGAGGAATCTATACATGTTAAGTTTGAGGAATCTAACTTGTTTGTTAAGAATGTTGTAGAAATAGATGCTTTGCATGAAGGCTTGGAGAAAGTGACCTTGGAGGATACACCTACTATGGGAGACAAGCCAAAGGATGATGAAGGAAGTGAAGCTAAAATACAAGAGGCTCAAGGAAATGAAGATCAAACAAATGGAGAAGAGCCCACTAGACAACTTCCAAAGGATTGGAGATACAATCCACATCATCCCAAGGACCTCATCATAGGTGAAGTATCAAAAGGGGTAACAACTCGCTCTAAACTTCATGACTATTGTGGACATTATGCATTTATTTCTCATGTTGAACCCAAGAACGTCCTCGAAGCCGAGGCCGATTCATATTGGTTGCTAGCTATGCAAGAGGAACTCAATCAATTTGAGCGCAACCAAGTTTGGCACCTTGTTCCTAGGCCCCGCGATAGACCAACAATTGGTACTAAGTGGATCTTTAAGAACAAGTTGGATGAATCGGGTAACGTTGTTAGGAATAAAACTAGGTTAGTTGCCCAAGGTTACACTCAAATCGAAGGAATCGATTTTGAAGAAACCTTTGCACCCGTAACACGGCTTGAAGCCATACGGATGACACTAGCATTTGCCTCATATAAAGATTTTAAATGGTTTCAAATGGATGTTAAAAGTGCTTTTCTAAATGGTTTTATTGAAGAGGAGGTGTATGTTGAACAACCCCCCGGGTTTGTTAATCCTACACATCCGGATTTTGTATTCAAATTAGATAAAGCTCTTTATGGTTTAAAACAAGCCCCTAGGGCTTGGTATGAAAGACTTTCTTCATTTTTGATTTCAAATGGTTTTAAGAAAGGTAAAATTGATACAACCTTGTTTACAAAACATGTAGAAAATGATATTCTTATTGTGCAAATTTATGTAGATATTATTTTTGGTTCTACTAATGAATCTCTTTGCCAAGCTTTTGAGTCATGCATGAAGGATGAATTCGAAATGTCTATGATGGGGGAACTCAACTATTTCCTTGGACTCCAAATCAAGCAAAGGAAGGATGGGATCTTCATCAATCAAGCCAAGTACACAAAGGAACTAATCAAGAGGTTCGGGCTTGAAGAATCTAAAGTAAGCAAAACTCCCATGGCAACAACTACAAAGCTTGACAAGGATGAACAAGATAAAAGTGTAGACATTAAATTATATCGTAGCATGATAGGTAGCTTGCTTTATTTGACGGCTAGTAGGCCGGATGTTATGTTTTCCGTTTGTCTTTGTGCACGTTTTCAATCTTGTCCTAAAGAGTCTCACATAATTGCGGTTAAACGAATAATTAGATACCTTAAGGGCACTATTGAAATGGGTTTGTGGTATCCGAAAACCGGCCAATTTTCAATGACGAGTTTTTCGGATGCCGACTATGCGGGTTGTAGGGTAGATAGGAAGAGCACAAGTGGAACATGTCAATTCTTAGGTAATTGTCTTGTATCTTGGTCTTCCAAAAAGCAAAATTCGGTAGCCCTTTCAACCGCCGAGGCGGAGTATGTTGCAGCCGGAGCTTGTTGTGCACAAGTTCTTTGGATGAAACATACTCTCCTTGACTATGATTTACACTTAGATCATGTTAAAATATTTTGTGATAATACTAGTACTATTCACATGACAAAGAATGCAAATCAACATAGTAAAACCAAACACATTGACATTAGGTATCACTTTCTTAGAGATCATTATGAGAAAGGTGATATTGACATTGATTATGTTTCTACCGATTTTTAACTTGCCGATATTTTCACTAAACCTTTAGATTATGCTAGATTTTCATTTATTTGTGGTGAGTTGAATGTTTGTATGATTGATTCTTAAATATTTTTAGTTGGTTCGTTTTTGTTATGTTTTAACCCTTTTTGATGTATGACAAAAAGGGGGAGAAAAATATATAAGTTTAATTAAGGTGTTTATTACTTGAAGTTTTAGGGAGAAAAAGATATTTGAAAAAGATTCATATTCATTATTTGAGTTATATGACAAAATTTTCATAATGCTTTATGTATGCTTACAAAGCTTTTCATATTCATGATAAATACATAGCATTGTTTGAGGGGGAGCTTTCCAAGCTCTTCTTCCATTTTTGTTTGAATAACTTATATGTTTTGTCATCATCAAAAAGGGGGAGATTGTTGGCCCAAGGTTACAATCACCCGTCTTTAGTGTGTTTTGATGATTACAAAACATATTAGTTATTTGTACTAATATTATTTGTTGTTTAAGTGTGTTTCAGGTTTTCTATCTTGCATAGGTGTTTTCTTCCCTAAAGGAAGGTGACTTGGATTCAAGATAACTCAAATCGGGCTCATGATGCAAAACTGAAGATCAAGTGGAGAAAGCCCCTCTTGAAGCCTTGAAGTCCTTAGAACTTTGTAAGAATAGAATGTTAAAGTTTGAGTATATGATATTTGGCTCTAGGATACACACACACACATTTTTCCTTACAAAATTCTATGTTTTAAAAATGTTTGTTTCTAAGTTTTATGCCTAAGTTTATATATACATGTATCCAAACTTGTTACAAATTGAATATCTTGTTTAAAACATGTGTATAGACTATTTTTGCATAATACTTAGTTATAAGTATCTCAAAATATTTTTTCAAAAAATTTTCCAACTCCAAATCCTGCCAGTTTTCCCTGTTTCAGGTTGACCTGCCGACCGCCCGGTCGACCGGCGCCAGTGCCAGGACGTGCACGTTTGTGCACGTCTGTCGGTCGACCGACCGGTCGACCGACTGTAAGCAGATCCACTCTCGGTTTGTTTGAGTCGACCGACCGGTCGACCGGTAGAAGGAAACTGTGTTTCCTCAAAGAGGACGGTCGACCGGACAGTCGACCGGAGCCCAACGGCTCTTTGCCAGCAAGGCGACGGTCGACCGGACCGGTCGACCGCCAAGCCTGCTGCAGCCTAACGGCTCTTTCCTCTTTGGGCAAGTCTGAAAATCTGTTTTCTTTTTCTTCTTTATCAGAGTTTTAGAGAGTTGTTGGAGGCCTTTTGCAGGTCAAATTAGGTGTAAAGAAAAGAGTTTTAACCTATTCTCTCCTTATAAATAGAGGGCAATAGGTCTTTGTTATTGACCTAGAAAAATCCTCAAGTTTTCATTGTTTTCAAAAGAAAAAGAAAAATTGTTTAAAGCTTTCAATTCCAATCTTTTGAGCTAGTTTTTCAGTTGTGTTTGATTGCTAATATCACTCTACAACTGAAGTTTTCTCACCACACTTCATAGAGCCAAAAGTCCTTTACTCATACTATAGAGAAGTTGTAAACAGAGTGGGAGTGTTGTAAAAGAGTTTGAGAAAGAGTTTTGTGATCTTGAGGAGATCACTATTGTTCTTGTGATCCTTGTTCTTGTGGAGACAACTCCTAGGTGGAGTTCTTTGTAAGTTGTGAAGTTAAGGGCTTGGGTCTTCGGTAGACCAAACTTGTAAGGCATCCTCAGTGGATAGTGGAAACCCTTCACGGAGGTGAAGGCGGGACTAGAGCGGTGGCTCGAACCTCGAAACAAATCAATTGTGTTTGCGATTGCCTTGCGTTATTCTTACTTACTATTTCTCTTGCTTTATATTGTCTTCAATTATTTGCTTGAGAACTAACCCTTTTCTTTGTGCAATCTTCTCTTGTTTATTTTACTTGTGTTGTTGATTGTGCGTATTTCATCATAGCATTTCATTCTTTACTTGTTCGATCATATCTCATACAACACGGTTGCATTGCGCACCTCTAACCCATTTTTAAGGGGAATTGGGAGGAAG
The DNA here is from genome assembly GCA_038442645.1 of Agave tequilana. NCBI lineage: Eukaryota > Viridiplantae > Streptophyta > Magnoliopsida > Asparagales > Asparagaceae > Agave > Agave tequilana. Next base: position 68,202 of record JAVJIF010005192.1, read on the forward strand.
GAGTTCAGAACCTCTCACGGGGTATTCGGCTCTTAGTCGTGTTTTGAGAGATCGTTGCATCACTCATTCTATTAAGTTTAAAAAGATCATTAGATTAGCAATTACACCTATTCACCCCCCCTCTAGGTATATTTCAGTTGTGTACTCCCAATTGTATTTGTCCCAATCCTCAGTAGAGGTTTCCCTGAGTGGGAAGTCCTGTGTGGACGAGTTAGTGAAAATCCTTCTGTGTGAAGGCGGGGACGTAGAGCTGTGTGCTCGAACCTCGAACATATATTGGTGTTTGCGTTTGATCCACTTTCTCTAACTCTCTCTCTCTCACATTTGTGCATTGCATCATATCATATATATGCTTGTGTTGTTTGCCCATATTTGTGTTTAACCAAGAGAGCTTCATATAGCACCTCAACTCTTATTTAGAGGAATTCAGAGGAGTTAGTCCAGAGCCCTTCACTGGGAATTCGGCTACACTCGTTGGTTACACTAAGTGTATTGCATTAAGTTTCTAATTCGGCATTATTGTTCATTAGATTAGCCTTACACCTATTCACCCCCGTCTAGGTGTACTTTCAATCACCACTTTCTACACTTTATTCCTTGCATACATTCATACATTGAGGACAATGCATGAGATAGGTGTGGGGGAGGGTTTACTAACATGCTAACATAGGTAGTTTTACTAAAAAAAAATTTTTACAAATTTTTCTTCTTTTAAAAAAACTTTTTGAAAAAGAAAACAATATTTTGATTTATTTTTGAAAGAAATTAAATTACTTTTAAGGAATAGAAAAATCATAATTATGATTTCTTAATACTTGATCAAAATAAGATTATTTTTTGATTTCTAGGATTAGGAGAAAAAATTAAAAAGGTAATTTAGTCCTAAGTTTTACCTCAATGAAATATGCATACTTTACACTTAACACTCGGATTCAAAACAATGACTCTTGTGCTTTAAAAAAGAATATATATATAATAAAAAATTTATTGATTATCTAGGTTCTTTGGCCTAAGAAAGCATTACCATTTACACGAAAGGTAGCTAGGTAAGTTTGAAGGAAAAAAAGAGAAAATATATAAATATAATATATGATTAACATATCTAATAATCAATTAGATAGGTATTAGGGCCTCAAGAAGCATTGATACTTACACAAAAGAAAATTAGATGAGTTATACATATTAAAAAAAGTAGAGTTTAAAGGGCAATGAAGTGGTAATACTTCAAACTTCTTCAAGAGAGAGAGAGAGAGAAAGAGAGAGAGGTTATATATATTGATATAAAAGGCATAAGAGTTGAAGTTAAAGAGTCCCGAGTCAAAAATAAATTCACAATCACAAAGGTGCATATGATTTAAGGTAAAATAATAAACTAAGTGAGAAATTTAGTTTTAATCCTAACCTAGATTGATAATAAATATTTACATCGAGACTAAGTATAGAAATGAATAATTAGGTGATTCTAAGACTTATAGATTACTTGATTTCCTCAAAAATATCTCAAATATTTTCTCTCTTTAAAAAAAAGAACTTTTAAAACACTAACATTTTGTTTTTCTTTCTTTATAGATTTTGTGAGTGTAATTCACTGAAAATCCTCACGAGACAAAACTCTTCCTCTAGGGGTAACCTGGAGGTTTAACGGCTTGTTGCACGTGCTAAGTGCAATCGTGATTCCTACAAAAGTGAGTTAGGTTAGACTAGTTTAGTTTAGATTTTTTTTTTTTGTTTTACTCGAGGACGAGTAAAAGATAATGTGGGGGTGTGATTGTTTATCAAAAGTGCATATTTTTATCACATTTTCATATTTATTCTTTATAAAGCATTACTATTTAATTATTTTATTGTTTAGTAATGTGCAGGACTCTTTAATTAAAAAAGAAAAGAAAAGAGCCTAAAAGAAGCCCACAAGTTAAAGAGAAGCCCAAAAGCCCATCAAGCTGATCGGCAAAATGTAAGCACAAGAATAAGTAAGAAGAGTGTGGGTCGATGTTACTACTTTTATGATTCTTTCATAGTAGCGAAGTGGCTATACAGGTCGTATCCACAAGGAGGGAGAGCGATGGAAGCTTGATGTGGCTTCTTTGTTCAAGAAAAGAGAAAGTTCTTTGTTTCAAATAAAGAATTGGAAAATGAAAACAAGTTGGTTTCAAATATTATTTTAGAATGATTTGGTGGTTTGTAAAGATTGGATTTTCTTAATGGTAAAAATGAATGGCTAACTTTCTACTAAGTGCTCCCACTAATCCCTAACTTCTTGAAGATGTAGCCTCACGATGGATCATAGGCAAGCATAACCCTTATGCATAGGAACTATTCACATGAAAATCGAGTGAAAGTTCTTCCTATAACTTAGTTTAACATGGCAAAAACTTGGACATTCCCTTATCAAGATCCAATTAAAGGTGAGAATACGGGAAGACACAAGTGCAGTAATGGTATCGGCAAAGTTAAAAGGAAAATCTCTAACTTATAAAAACAAGCAAAGTTTAAACTCTATAGATCATCAAAAACCCGTTAAGCATGAAATATACGAGAGCTAATACTTGCAAGTAAGTTAGAGTTAGAACCCTCGTCTTAAGATGTCAAAACTCTCGTTTGCACAAGGCTTGTTTGATACTATTGACTCATTTGGTTTATCAATCAAGTTGTTAGAGATTAGTGGGTTAGTAGTTAGTTAGTCATGCAATGGAAGAGTTAGTTAGACATGGTAGTAAAAGAAATAATAAAAGAAAAGAAGTAAAGAGAAAGGGAGCTACACTACAACAAGAAAGTAAAAACAAATGAAAAACACAAATAAATGGAAAGACACAAATAAATGGAAAGAAGAAAAAGAAGTAGTTACTTGTATTAGCTTGTCACCTTCAAATACAACCTTTACACACACTCTCTCTTTTACTCTAATGGCTAAAACTAAAACTAGAAGAGGAAAAAAACTACAACAACTATAACAAGATAACAACAACTCCTAAACTCTGGATCTGCCTCTCTTCAGACCCGAGGGGTTATTTATAGGTACCAAGGGAAAGGGGGCCAGGGGGGCGACCCCTGGCCCAAAGCCGAGTGCGCGCGCTTGTACGGCCGTGAAAACGCTACCCTGGCTGCGTTTCTGCGGCCATGCCAGGGCGGCACGCGCCTGGCTTTGGGCAGTGCGTCGTCCTATCTGTTCCTGTCAGGTGGATCTTCTGGTTTCTGCATTTGATACCGTGGGCTGACAAATCTCCACTCTAAAGTCAATGGCTACTTGGTAGGCCTTTAATCATCCATTAAATGGTGATCTAGGGTTTTCTTTTTTATTTGCACACCATGGACCTAGGATCAAGAAGCAAAGCTTTATTAGCAGAATTTTATATCAAATATATATGCGGATGTAATAAAAATTATGCAAAATTAGAGACTAATCACAAGCCTAAGAAAATTCAGAGATTATCCTATCCTAAATCAGAGATGAAGGAGAAAATCAACTAAATCAGGTTGCATGATCCCAAAATCAAAAGATAAAGGAGAGAATTCAAGTTTAAACTCAAATTTATAAATAACTTATTTCCTATGTTATCTAGGAAACAAGGTTATTTTAATTTTCAGAATGCAAATGAGGATTCTATGGATAGATTTTCAGATAGATGACCGAGATGAGGCTATGCGCTAAGCGCATGCCCAGACCCCCTAATAAAGCCACATTTTCCCCTAAAAAATTACGAAAATGTGGCTTTCCTGTGGAGTTGTGCGTCTCGGTTGGGTGGAAGTGTTCATGTGGTACTTTACTTCTCAATTCTCTTATAAATAACCCTAAAAAGCAACAAAGGAGAGACATCTCATAAGCTCAAACTTAGATTTTTCTTTAGATCTAATTTCTTTCTGAATTTTCATTGTAATTTTCAAGTTTTCTTTTTTTACTTTGAAGAAGATTTGTAAGAAGCAGAAGCCATTGTAATCGAGGTGACAGATCAATACAAGGTGTTTTTATTCTTTTTATATCTCCTTTGTAATTTACTTGCTTTTTGTTCTTTATTTTGCTTCTTTATTTCATGCAATCTTCTTATTCAAAAACCATGCTTTATTACTCTTCCACCATGCGTAACTAAATCCACTTTTCATGACTTGCTAATATTATATCCATGGACTTATAGTATTGAATAGAGAACCCAATTAAATTCCATGCATTCTTGAACTCTAGGTTTATCTTGAAGGCACATGATGATGATAATTAGGTCAACTACTTGCTAGTGCTCTTTAACTATTTTTCTTAATCTATACCTGACCATTGTCTTGATATTTTAATGTTAAATTTAACTAGTGCTATTTCAATTAGAACCTTGTTATTTTTCTTATGTGATTTACTTGAATCCTAGGGTAATTTATCATGTTTAGGGTTTAGCGTGAAGGTAATCTCTAGTTGGTATTATTTTTTATGGTCGTAGATTATTAGCAGGTTGTGATCTTTCTCTACGTTGATATCAAAACCAAACTTCTTTAAGTTCTCCAAACAAAAGAAGAAGGGGTAAGGAAACAACAATACCTAAATGCTTCCATCGCATCTCTCCCTAAGGTTCGACCCGTATAGCCCTTGCTACACGATTAAATTGTGAAGATTCAGAGTCAAAACCAATCACATACGTTTTTCATATTCTATCGCAATCAGGATCATCTCGTATGGAAGATTCCTAGTGGGAATCATCAAATGGTCAGATAGCAAGAAAATGATGATAAGATGAGAGATGTTGACTCTAATACCTTTCAGAAAATAATCGATGAGCAGGGGGCACAACCTCAGGCATGACTATATTCTCCTATTTAGGCAGGAGATCATGAAAAACGATCTTAGTGAGGACCTGAGTGTGAAGCATATAGCGCTTTATCTCCTTATTGCTTACTAAGGCCGTGTTATCATCATCGTTTAACAGACGAGAGGCAGTGATATCAGTCTCACCATCAGGGTACTCAAAATCGTGAAGATCAGAATAAAAGATTTCTACACCATCACAAGATAGTTTAAAAATCCTAGCAAAATGTTCAAGAAAAATATTGATATCCACATTCTTGACACGAGGTTTGATATGATTATCAACAAAGAGAGATTATAGTAGAAGAATTGGACAAAATCGGGACAAACTTGCTCCTTAATAGCCACAAAATGATCTAAGTAACTAGCTTTGAGAATTGGAGTAAGATCCAAGTGGTCAAAATCGGCTAGAACAACACACCGATCAGAAATGATATTTTTGTTACAGATGATAAAGTGTTTGTATATAGCATTCTCAGAGACAAAAAAATTCTTAGTTCTAGAGGAAGATTCAGGTTGTTTTGATTTTTCAACTCTAGGACGTTTAGAAGACATGATGAGTGGACTAGACATAATGAGTGAATTTATAGAGAATAATAGCATAAATTAGTACCAATCCACAAAAAATATCAAGAAAGAATTGAAAAAAAAATTAGGCAATGAATGGGGAAAGATATACCTGAGAAACTCTGAAAATTCCTTCTCCAAGTGGGGTTTAGAGGGGTGCTAGAGATGAGATCTTAAAGAATTAAGGTAGAAATTGTAGGGATTTGGGTGTATAATTAAGAGGGTAAGGTTAGGTGGAGAGTAGGAAGTCGGCAGAGGTAAGAGGGAGAAAGAAATTAGAACTAAGGTTTTCAAATCAGCAGCAAGCATATATACAGATTCGACTGTTAGTCGACCAACCGGTTGACGGCGCGGTCTACCGACATGACTCAAAAGCACTGCCAAACAGACTCTCAATATGTCGATCGACTGCTTGTCGACCGGCAGGAAGGGTAAGCCATACGATAAGCTTACTCAGTCGACATAAGCAATCCAGAGAGTCCAATGACTCAGTCGGTTAATCGACCAGTAGACGAGGCTGCTCCCCAAACAAAAACAGTTTTAAACAAATAGAATTTTATAAAATAGCTTTTGAAAATAATTTTTAAATTATTTTATAAATAGTGATAAATATCCAGAAATAATCCAAAGTCCAAGAATTTTAAAAAAATAAAATATTTTGATAAATAATTTGACAAAAATATTCTCAAAAATTTCATAAAACTTGTGTATTGATTTAATTCATAAATTAGGCTAATAAAATAAGAAATGAAGCCGAATTCTCTTGACAGGCTCTGAACTTCTCCTCATGCTTCCTCTAAATCATAAGTTGAGGTGCTCTTTACTTTTCTTATTTGAATTGCTTAATTGTGAATTAAATGTAAATATATATAATTAATAATCCAAAAAAATTTATAAAAGAAACAAAGGACATGTTGTTCATCAAGATATAATGTCCAAACACAATGCAAGTCAACAAACAATAATTTCTACACATTAAGATAATCTTGAGCATGAAGGTACTAATTTTCAACAAGAGTATGTGTACAATGATAATCATGTAAAGAGACTAAAATAATTAAACAGATACATTCAAATAATTTTGAGATATTACACTAAACAATTGAGTAACGTTAAGCTATAGATAAACCTAAGCATGTATGTGGAATTTAAAAACTCAAAATTTTGTAGATGTTACCAGTATAAGCTAAAAATTCTCCAAATAAGTGGTGTTCTCCCACCTAGTCTTCGATAATGATGCATTCATATTATAGATTGCTTGAACTCCATTGCATCCACCACAAAAGTATCATTTCCTCCTACGTCTTGGAGGATGACACACCAACATCAAATGAATTTGGCGTGGTCTTTGCTACCCGCATATTTTTGGGTCCTATAGTGTTAATCTTTTCTCAAACTCATAAATTTTTAGCCTTCAAATTTAATTTTGAATTACAAAACTTGGCTAAATGACCTTTGTGGGCACAATGTGTAAAGTGTATACTCTGTCATAAATAAATGCATGTGGTGATGTGCATTGTGATCATACTTGATGTGAACATATGAAATGTGTTTCCCATAAGTTTTACCCTTTGGAAATAAAGCATCTAATTTTTTAATATTGAAAGCACAAATATTTAAAGTAGAATCTAAATCATTCATTCCAATTTTCAAAGATTGAAATTCATTTTTATCAAAACTTATGCTAGGCATTTCAACAACAACAACAACTAAGCTATTTGTCCCAAGTATTTGGGGTAGGCTACATGAACCAAAAGAGAATTACGCCGGATCGGGCACATGGATCAGCTTTCTCCACTCATTCCTATCGAGCAATATGCCTTCACTAAGACCCTTAGCCTCTATATCTTGTCGTATTACCTCCATCTATGTTTTCTTCAGTCTCCCCTGCGCTCTTTTAACTTGCCCTAAATTGATACGCTCTACTCGTCGGACTGGTGCATCTGTGTAGGTCTACGTCGCACATGACCAAACCATCATAGGCGATTTTCTCTCATCTTCTCTTCTATAAATGCTACACCTATCTTAGTACGAATATCCTCATTTCTCACCTTATCTCTCCGCGTGTTACCATACATCCAACGAAGCATGCGCATCTCTGCTACACTCATCTTCTTGGAATGATTGTTTGGTGGAGGAAAAATTAAAGATCGAGAAGTAAATTCTTTATTTGATAAAAAAAAAGTTATAGCGGATCAATATCCTCTTACAAAAGAGGGGAGATATTCAAGCTTGAGTCTCCCCTTTGTTTAGTGCCGGGTTCTTGATGTGGCGGTGGAAAGTGAATCTTGTTTTCCGTTAACCAGGTGAACGTCAGAACCTTTTGGGAATTCTCCTTGGATGGTAGACGAAGTAACACAGTTTCTATCTACCAGGGATCTCAAAGAGATTGTAGGCAAAAACTAACTTGGACGCAGCAAGTTGTTAGAAGAGTTGAACTCTCTCTTTCCTTTTTTCTCCCGTTCTTTCGACCCTCCTCTCTTCTCCACAGCAAACTGGGCTATTTACAAAGGTTGCAGGGGGTGAACGTGTCCCCTAAAAATACTCCATAATGGGGGTTAACTCCCTCACTACGTGACAGTAAGTGACCCAGTAATGAGGGCACTTATAACTGAGACACAGGTTTTGAGCATTGCGTTCTGCTACTGAAGTAATGCTTGAGAGATGCAGGTTTCCAGCTCTGCGTCAAGCTTTGTGTGAGACGCGGGCTTTGGACTCTGCGTCTTGGCATTACAATAATACTAAGACGCGGGTTTCAACCCTCGCGTCTTTGGTCCTCGCAATGATGTCGAGACGCGGGTTTCAATCCTCGCGTCTTAGTGCTACACTGATGGCGATGACTAACCCTGCGTCTGGAGTTTGGATTCTACTTTTTGACGACTTATCTTCAGTGATTTTTAGACAGCCTACAGAACCCCCTCCAAAGTTTTTGATATTTCGCGGTTGACTGGGACGGATTTCGAAATACTTTGGACTCTAGTTGAATTCATACTTCTCATGATTGGACTAACAATCATTTGAGATACTCTGAGCTTGCTCTCATCTGGATATGGTCTTCGTGAGTGTGCTATAAAACCCTTTGAAGCCGCCAGAAATGATCGTGGTGAGTGTCTAGATACGCAGTTTAGACCTCCTCAGCGCTCTAAGCTAGTTGTTTGTGTACTTTAAACCAGGGGTGAACAGTCGTCTGCTTGTGCCAGTGTACTGTTGAACTAATTCGTAGAAGCAAAGACTGAATGCAAGTCTTGTATACGCAGGGATCATGTTGCTTTAAAAGACGCAGTCCTCACTTGGAGTGGGGACGCATCTATTAGTTTGCTAAAGAAACGCGGCTCTTGGAGAACGTGTTTTTTGAGATGAAGACGTAGTTCTCTACCTGTTTAATTAGGCACAGACTTGGCCTTGCTGAAGAGGCGCGACCCTCGGGGGGACGCAGTTTTTGTTGAATCTGTGTTTTGTGCGCGTTGCCATTTGTCCGGCGAAATTAAGGGGACATCTTTCCTTTGGCGCGCAAATTTTGCATTGCATTTAATATGCACGCCACGTGTTAGGCGGGGATTAAGCCTCGAGCCATGCGCCGCGTATCTCTGGGGATCACTATGCCTATAAAAGACAACAGTCTTTCAAGAGACATCATTAGACTCTTCTTCTTCACCGAGCATTACATTTAGAGTTAAGAAAAGCTTGAAGCTTTTTCTATTTTACCGTCTTTGACAGTGATTTTACGGTCGAAATGGCACCAAAAGCAAAGCATGTGGCTTCGTCCTCGAGCACTGCTGCTCCTGAGACTCCGATGGGCGTTTCTTCCACGCAGGAGGCCCCTATTTCAGGTAGTAAAACCATCTAATTTGGTTTTTGCCATTGAAGGGGCTTAAAGAGTTCTTTTAACTCTTAAGTCTCTTTTGAATGTGAACTGCCAACGCGGTCTCATGCCCGTGTTTGATCTTCAGACGCAGTTCTTGAGTTGATAGACAAGACGCAGGTTTGACGACCTCTGCATCTTCGCTTCATCAAATTGAGTCCGTATCTGTTCGTCGAACGCAGGCTTCGTTGAACCGCGCGTATTGGACTCAATGCTCAGAATATTTCCAAGTGTGGGGAGTTTAGTCGCAGACCTTTTTTTTGTGATTCTCGCGTCTTGTAAGATTAGACGCAAGTTTTACTGAATCTCGCGTTTGAGTTCGATACTTAGAAAAAAATTTCTAAGTTCTGGGTTTTGAAATGCAGGCTACATGCAAGCCTCGTATTTTTGAGTCTAGACGCGGATTTTGCTGATTTTCGCGTCTGGGCTCATTCTTGCATTTCAATTTCAAGCACTTAGCTATTTTCTTTTAGATTTCTAACTAAGTGTCATTTTCATTGCAGTGCGATACTCCTCCAGCCCTTTATCCAAGAAGTGTCATTTTGGGCACATAGCTGGCGCCGATAGAAATCTGACCCTCGTGCTTTAGAAAACCACTCCTGTGACTTCCAGTAAATCAAAGGAGGGAAGGGAGAGGATCATCAAGGCCAGTATGGTGACCTTCGGAAAATTATCTCCGATGGATTGTTTGAGACGGATTCTCATACTTTGTTATGGAAGCCTGCTTTCCTCTTTTGTGATGACATCTACGAGGATGATAGGATTTTGCATAATGGAGATTACAAGTGGCTCCGTCAAATAGGGAACAAGCGGTTCTTTCTTCCCAACATGGAGAGGATGTATCCATTATCTTTTCTACAGCACATGTCTGTTCATCGTGCAATGGATTGGGATCTTTCCCGGTTCGGCTTCGGCGTCTCTCTTGGCAGATTAGGTGCCAAGGAAGTATATTCTGTAGGCCATGGGAAAGATGTTTTCAATTTATTTCCTGAGTTAGTTAGGCCTGAGTATCCGAAGGGAGAAACCCCTCAGCTTGGCGCTACTTTTATCAACCAGTTTATGAAAGTTAGGGGTGATTTTCCCGTCGACTTTCGTCCGCTCGGGGGGTTCATTCCACCAACAAATCCTGGTGGGGTAGGATGGTTGGATTTGTGCTTGTTGAGCTCGGGGCTCTGCTGCAGCAGGTAGGCCTATATCACTCAGTCAGGGCCATACAGTATGGCCTCCTGCAAAGTTCCCACAATTTTTATGGTGTCCTAGAGCATTATAACCCTTTGACAGGCACATTTTTTACTCCAGTCAGAGAAATGGGGCTCGCTTTTCATGAACTGTATGAAGTCTCAGGGCTTGTTATGGGACATGCCCCTTGTGAAGAATACGTCCCGACTTCTGAGGAGCTTCATCTTCTAAAGAAAGAGGATCCTCAGGTATATGAGACGTATTGGGAAGTGTTATGCCACTTTCACATTGCGGCTAAATATCCTCCTGGAGGAATAGGGGTGTCAAACAGATGTCCTGGGCGAGCTATCTATTCAATGGCATAAATGAGAAGGATAGCCCGGTGACTAGTCTGGCCCCTTGCACCGACGAGGAAATTGCTGAGAGGATCGATGCCTCTGCAAGCTCTTACACTACTGAGTCGAACGAGGATACTTTCAAACTTGATACGGTCTTTGAAAGTTTTCATCACTAGGCCCAAGTTCCCATTTCTGACCGGGCTCTATTGGCAGGCTTCCTCATGCTGTGGCTAAAACGCTGTGTGGTGCTAACACTGCCACATGAAGTAATTATTGCCGATGTAGTATACCCGGCAGTTTTGCTTGCCTACAGAAAGTCTATCACCCTCCTTCCAGCAATGGTGGCCAGAATTCAAAGTGGGTTACGGGCTCTGGTTAAAAGCTTGTGCCAAGTGGAGGCCGTTGTCGACTCCGAGGGAGGCCAGAGGTTGATTCGGAGGGAAGGCCGAGAGTGAAGACCCATAACCCCCGGATCGAACTTCCATATACGTACTTGATGGCTTGGTACATTATGCACTGCCCTTCATGATGACGGCGGTGCCTCTTTCTGCAGGTTTTGTTCCATTTGTGCAGAAGCTGAAAAATTCGATTGGTCTTGCTATTACATATTCTTTATTCGGAAATATATTCTGAACAATTCGAACTATCATCTCGACCGTTGCTTCCCCGAGATTGCTGGTGCATCTTATGGAGATAAATTTGCTGATCTTGCGGGACCAGATGATTTCACAAGGCTACCATCGGGAGTCTTCTAGTGGCTTATTATATTCGTCCTGGATATCTGATCTTCCAGCAAGGGAATTCATGTACGATCGAGTCTTACATGCCCAGTTGTTTCGCTCGACAGTTCGGCTATGATCAATTGTATATCGGTAACCCCAATGCTAACCTCTCCTTCAGCGGGAATTTATTTGTAGGTGCTCGGGCATGGTACTACAGCATGGCTGGTGGGACAAAAGCTATTTTTAGCCTTCCTCACAAGATGCCTAGTTGTTATACCAGCCTCAGCTTCTGTACCTGATACTTCCTGGCTAGTAGGATACCTGATTTTGGAATAAACACCTCTTGCATTAAGAGCATCAAGGCATCTTATAAGGATAAGTTGGAGTCCAACAAACGTATGCGAGGTATGGACGAATATCAGGCAGCCGAGAAGGAAACAGGAGGGAAAGCAGGGATGGGACCAAAGGCAGCAGGACTCAAGGGGCAGCCCGGTTAAAAGAGTTGGCAGGCTGTGTCCAAACGTTCCCATAGTTCTGCTTCCAAGGGCGAGCCTATCCCAAAGAAAGCTAGGAGGGAATCAGAGGCTGAAGCTTCAATGCCCAAGGTAGTTCCTTCTAGTGTTGAGGAGCAGGAGGAGGAAGAAGAAGTCCCCATCCTTCGTCCTCGCGGTCTACGCAGCAGGGGCCCCGTGATCTTGGAAGAGGGGGAACTTGCGGGTGAACCCGTCATGGCTGAAGAGGTCGAGCGACCCGAAGTTGACTTGGTGGGGAGGGATGACGTTGAGATTCCGGGGGTGTCAACTTAGCCCGGGCCTTCTTCAGCTCATGGGAGAAAGGTAGAGGTGTAGCAGCCTGGGTCTCCCAGTGTATTGATGCTCACCTCGCAGGTTGTCAATCCCAGCCCTACTACTGGGGTACTCAGTGGTAAGGTCTCGATTGCTGAGACCTCTTATGTTGAATTGTCGTCTTCATCGTCCGAAGAACATGGATATTATTCTGGCGAAGAAGTCAATTTTGGTGATGAACCCGCTTTTCCTGATACGAGCAAATTCTCGCATATCTCGGAGGAAGAGATACAGGGATATGACCCTGTAACGGTTTCGCCGATAGCAATAATTACTGCTACTGAAGGTATTTTCTTTATCTTCTTGAACCGGTTCCTCATCAAGTTAGGGAAGAGGTCTGACATTTCCTTTTGATTTTCTTCTACAGGGCTGGCTGTCGATAGTGAAGCCACAACTTCTTCTGAAATTGAGGAGATGATCCAAGAGCTGGCCCAGCAGGAGGGCCTTGAGGCTCCTGTTACCAGAATGCCTCAAGAGAGTACGACCGTCGAGGTCAGGGAGTCCTCAACCCCACACGACCTATCCAGGAATTTGCCGTCTTCAGATCCTCAACTTGGTAAAAGAATACTGACGCATTGGATATTCTCCTTTTTATTGTTATCACTGATATTTTAATGGTGTGGTTTGCAGAGAGCACTGGGGTAGCTCAAGTAGAGGATCCTGCGGCAAGCATTGGCGTAGAAGATAGCACAGTTCAAACTTCGGCCGAGGAACCTAATGCCATAGGGTTTGCTGTTGCTTCTGTTGTAGTGGAAGCTGCTACGACAATAACTGTCCCGGAGGTATTAGTAACTACCTCAGTATCTGACGAACCTATCATCGGCCCTACCCCTGCGCAAGTTGAACTGGTTCCATCTCTCATCCTGTCATGAAAAGGGGGTCCGGGAGTACATCAGCAGGGTTATCTCCAGCTAACAACATCATGGAAGAGCTAGCGCGTCAAATGGTGCAACAATTTTTGCTTCCATGAGATCTTGTGTTGACCTGATCCTTTCTGGGGGCAATTCTTTCAAGTTTGCCCAAATACTTCTCGAAAATCAGATCAAGAACATTGGTCATACTGGTAGTTCTTCACGGGCTAGGGCATGTCTGATGTTGGTTGAGCAGCTGAGGAACCACCTGAAGGAGCTCAAGACTTTGGAGAATACTGGCTCAGTAGATGAGGCTCGGACGACACTGAGTAAGCTCCTTGCGCTCAAGAACATGAGCGAAAGGAGATGGAGGAACAAATAGCTGAAGAGGCTTACCATCTCCAGCATTTCCAAGCTGACCACCAAAGACTGATTGGCGATTCTAAGAAATCTAAAATCGTCATACAGAGTGCAGAGCAAGTTATTGCCACTGCTCGAATTACCATTGACAGGGCGGAAGCCTTGATTGAGGCCAATGAGCAGAAACTTGTTGCTACTAGAAAAAGGCTGGAGGAGCTAGAAAACTGTCAGGTCACAGGTTCAAGAAAACCTCTCTGCCCATTCTTCCAGATTGGAGTCTCTTCAGACTCAACTGGCTAGAAGAGATTTTTATCTGAGGAGGAATTGTTGGTCTAAGCTCTAGTGGAGGCTGAAAGGGTACATCAGCACGAGATGCATCGCCTTCGGGAACAAATCCGTTCTTTAGCGAAGCAGGATTATTAGCCTTCTTCTCCTTTTTGTATAGTTTTTTTTATAACACTCCATTTGTCAAATAAGAGTGTCTGTATTACTTTATCATTTTTGAATCAAATAATAAAGTCTTCAAAGTTTTGTTCATCTTTATCCTTACTGGCTATAGATGAACTCGGTTTTCATAACCGTAATCCTTGACTGTTTATGAAAACGCAGTCTTTAGTCGTTTTCATGAATAATAAACTCAGTCTGAACTGATTCTTGAGCGAGACGCGGCTCTCATTTGTAGCGGAGACGCGATTCTGGGAGACGCAACTCTGACTCGTTAACGGAGACGCCGTTCAAGCTCACCAAGGAAGACGCACGAAATTTTCTTTTTGATAAAGATGCAGCTCTGGCTTAGAGACAAAAAGGCGTTATTCTGAGACGTGAATTTGTGTTCTTCTGTAAAGGGAATGCGGCCTCATACTTATGGAAGGACGCGGATCCATGGACGCGGCCCTTAATTCTGTCAAGATGCAGAATTCAGGATGCAGTGGAGACGCGATCTTAGGCTCCTCAAGACTGACGCATGGATCTCAGCTAGTTGATGGGACGCGACACTGGCTCAATAGAAACGCGGCTCTGGTCCCTTGATAGGTTGTAAACTCAGGCTGTATCGAGTTTATGATGGAGTTGTGACGTTCATCTTGCAATGGAGGCGCAGTTCTGCGCTTCTCGAGAATGACACGGGTCTTCTCTTGTTGTTGACGACGCAGACTTCAGGACGCAGCTTTTAAGTCTTGTGAATTAGTGTGAACTCAAGACGCAATTCGGTGGACCCAGCTTGCTGAGGAAATACGACTTTGGACCACTTCAGAAGACGCGGTTGTGGCCCTTTCAGTAGGAATGAAAGGAATGCAGCCTTCGGGTTCATGAAAGGACGCGACCTTTGAGTCTGTGCCTGACGCAGCCTCCTAAGCGTCACATGCAGCCCGTCTTAAAGATCTGGTTGGATCTTAAATGCCAAGTCGGTGTTGATGATTGGGGACTTGTGTCCTCCGATGTTTCCCGAAGCGGCAATCCACACGTCAGCTCCTTATTGGGCTTTGACGTTCGTGCAAGAATTAAGGATGATTGCTCTGATTTTTACGCCATTAATTGTAAGCCTCATGGCTTGCCTATAAATAGGACTCATTCCCTTAACAGTCCATTGCTTAGACTATTTCTCTTAAGAGCATGCGCTCTGAGGGTCTTCGTCTTGACTTGTCCTTCTTCCCTTAAGCGGATATGTTCCAATGAACAGCAAGAACTCAAAGCTTTCGTGCTTTCCTTTAATCTTTTCCAAAGATTATTACTGTAAGTGATTTCAAGATCAAAAATCATTACCTTAAGTGCTTTTTCCGGTTACGCTTTGATGCATAAAGTTTAACCTCTAGAGGGTTCTCCTATGGTAAGAACTGCTTGTCGCCATGAAATACTCAGTCCCGCTGAGTTTTTGTTTTCTTGCCCCTCAAAGAGATTCGATCTCTTGATCTTCTCTGGAAGTCTGTGCGCCCATTATTCGAAAGTCGTGTCTTTTAGACTTCTTGATGAAGCACGAGTCAATTGACATTAGATTTTAAGTCAAAATCCTTTGAATGCGAGTGTGATGAACTCTGTACTTAGATCTTGAGACGCGAGCTTTGTACACAAAGCCCGCGTTTGAGGTTCTTGATTTAAAGAATCTTAATTCTTTCGAGGCCCTTGGACTTGGATGTGGAAACTCCCGTTTCTCAAACGCGGTGTGGCGACTTCTGCGTCTGGTCTACCTTGCGTCTCGTATTTTGACGTAGGTCTGAAACTGATTGAAGCTTTACTTGCACATAAAATACAAAACTTTAGAACTTCAACATAGAGATGTGCAAGTGCTCAATTCTTACCGCTATAGCAAGTGACTATGCGGGTCATGATCCACAAGGAGGATTAGCGATAGAAGCGTTCAAGGTTCTTTATTGAAATCTTTATGAAGACAAAACGAAAGTTCTTCTTTGTTTTAAAGAAATGAAAATGAAAACGAGTTATGTTAAGGTTAGAGAGAAAATGGTAGAATGAGAAAATGGAAAAGAATGGAGAATGACTATTTACAAAGAAATGGGAAAGAAAGTGACTATGTACAAATGAGTTGGGAAAGAAGTGATTTGGAAGATATGGTGTTGGTGATTTAATTTACAGAAATAAAAGAAAAGAAAGAAGATGAAAGAAGTACTCACCTAGTTTGGTTGATGACTTACCTGAAACACTTGCATGTTCTACCTTGCTTTGGAGGCGTTCAACGCATAGGTCATAAGATCGAGCTCAGTCCCTGTTCGCATTATATCATCAATCCTTGCAAGAATGAAGTGATACGGATCTTGAGGAGGAGAACGTCTTCATGAAGTATCGTTGGCACTCACAAAGCTTTTGTATACTTATACTTCTGGATTCACTTGCAAGCTCATCAAAAACAAAAGAGGTAAAGTAGAAAGAGGAAGAAGAAAACAAAAGAAATACGAACATAAACAAATGTTTACCTTTATTGCTTGCAGAAACAATGGAAGAAAGGAGGAGGGTACATCATTGTCACTCTCAACATAAGCCTCTCTCTCTTACTTACATGAATCTTCATCTAACCTAAGCTTACATACAAATTACATAAAAAGAAAAAAAACCTAAACTACAAAGAATGAAAACTAGGCTAAATCCTATCTCTGCATGGTTGTCCCATTTTCAGTGAAAATACTGGCTTTTATAGGCAAAAACCCAACCTACAAGATCCCGGGGAGATCGGGGGAGCAAACGCTCCCCCTAACTCCACAACCAAGCCGCGGAAACGCGGCTTTGGCCGCGTTTCCGCGGCCAGGGTGTGGCCAGGTGGCCACACCCTGTTGGTGGTCTCCCCAGTTTCACGTTCTGCTTTTATCTTCAGTTGGTTTTCTCGTTTGAGTCCAGGATTGTGACGAAATGGCCTTTGATTCTTGGCTTTAACCGATCGATTCTGAGAGGATTCTTCTCAACCGGTTTTCAACCTCTTGATTTTGCCCTGATTCACTGATCTCGAATTAATTCTGATTTAATTCAGAATTTGGTGGGCTTTTGGGCTCATTTCTCTTCATCTCCTTAAGGAATGGGCCTGTAAATAAATTAAACATTTAATTAGGAAAATGCAGATTTTATTCTATAATAAGTATGGAAATATGATACTAAATATGCAACATTAGCGACCAATCACACCCCATACCTATCTTTTGCTCGTCCTCGAGCAAAACAACTAAACTATACTAAGGATTATTAGACCACTTTCGCAGGTCACGCGATTGCACTGAGCATGTGCAACAAGCCGTTAAACCTCTAGGTTTCCCCTAGAGGACGAGTTTTGTCTCGTGAGGGTTTTCAGCGGATTGCACCCACAAAATTCATAAAGAAAGAAAAATAAAGAGTTAGTATTTTCGAAAAGCATTTTGAAAGAGAAAATATTTGAAATATAATTGTAAGATTTAAGCAATTTATAAGTTATAGGAAGACTGAATTTTCATTCCTAAACTTAGTCTCTATTCAAAAATTTGTTATCAATCAAAGTAAGGAGTCAAATTGTACTTCTCATCTAGTCTATTACTTTACCCTAAGTCATATGCACCTTGTGACTGTGAAAATTTTGACTAAGGGTTCATTAACTCTAACTCTTATGCCTTATTTATTTATATATATATATATATTTGGTGGTATTATTCCTTAGTTCTATTAGGCTTTCTAATCTGCCAATGTAACGAGCCTTTAATCGATGACTCCCAAACCAAAAGGTCTTAGGGCACCGGGTGAGAAAACCCCAAGGACTTAAGGACTCGAAAAAATAAGGCCACAAAACTAAGGATTTTATTATACGAACCCCTTTTAGGCGTGAATACTTTTACTTTATTTGGCACAAATACCCAGCTTAATCAGAGAATTTATATATATATATATATATTTTTTCAAACTTATCTAATCATCTTTCGCATAAATACTAGGCTTGCTTAGGCCAAAGTACCTAGCTAATCAATAATTAGACTTGTTTATTTTTCATAGATATTTTTTCTTTTCTTTTTTTTATTTTTATAAGGCATAAGAATCTTTGTTTTTGAACCCTAAGGTGTAAGTGTATGAAGTGTGCATATTTCATCAAGGTAAAGATCAAGACTAAATTACTTTGACAAATTTTCTTCCTAACCCTAAAATCAAACAAATAATCTTATTTTGACCAAGTATAAGAAATCCTAATTTAGATTTTCCTATTCCTTAAATTTAACTTAATTTCTTACAAAAAATATGTCAAAATATTATTTCTATTTTCAAAAAATTTTTAGAAGCAAAGAAAATGTTAAATTTTTTTTAATAAAAGAAAAACAAAAGTTATGTTAGAACCCTCCCCCACACCTATCTCATGCATTGTCCTCAATGTATGAATTAATGCATAGATGCATGAAAAAGACGAAAGGGAAGGAAAATGTTACCTTAAGGTGGTGGTTCCGGTGGTGGTCTGATTGGTCCACGAAATGCGGCCCAATTGACTTTTCGTTGGGTTCGGAGGAACCCACCAGAAATTTCACTAATATAACCATTAAAATGATGAATCCATAAAGGATTTTTATAAAATATTTGACTCCATCTAATTTCCAAATTCCATAATTGATTTCGGAGTCAAATTTGTCAACCACCTCGTCCCAAAATGGAGTATGAAATGATAGAACGGTTGACTTGGACTCAGGAAGTACAGGAACTAATACCGACTCAGGAAGGTGACTTAAGTCAAGTAAAGGTTCAGGAGTCGACATAGGTTCAGGAATTGGGTCCAAGTCAAGAAGTTGAAACTCAAGTCCACATTATTTTTCAACAATGAAATGTGACTTAATATTGGTGATTCAAGTTCAGGAATGATAGGTGGGGAATCAAAACTGACTCTAAACTATTACTCAAGTTTGGTAATAAAACAGGAGTCAATATTGATTCAGAAAGTTGAACTGGATCACAGATTTGAGAATCTAGGTCACATATCTCATTGAGTTCAATATCAAAAAAATGAGAACTTGCCAATTTGTCAATAGGATTTTCAAAAGTGAAAAATTGGTCAAGTTCAATATGATCATTAAAAATAGGTGATTCAATTTCATGATGAATTGGCACAGGATCCAATGTTGACTCAGGGAAAAGATTAAAATCAGGTAAAGATACCGAAGTCATTATTGAATCAGGAAGAAAATTGAATCACTAAGTTGAAGTTCATGATCATATTCATTTTCAAGTTCGATTTTAGGCAAGCGATAACTTGCCAAACTATCAATATTATTTGGAGTTTGGGCAAGTTCAAATGACTGTTCTGAAATGGAACCTTGATTTCTAAAATTACATGACTCTTCGGCTCTAACAGAATGGTTAGTGACATCAGAACTGGTCAAACGGTGAGAAAGTAGAGATTAGACCATCATATCTATGTCACGATTACGAGCGTTTTGAGCATGAGTCATGGCTTCAAGCATCTTTTCATAGTTGATAGGTTCATTGTTTTGATGAAAAGATGAAGTGTTGTCTTGAAATTGGTGGTGAAATTGTGAGTCCATCAGATTTTGGGATTTTTGTATGGACTCACGCATACTCATTTCCAAAATTGATAGTTTTCTATTTTGGACTGGTGGAACTGAGTATGAATCTTGAAAATATTGTGGACTAGGTGGAGAAGGAGGACAAGTTGTTGAAAATTTGACTCGGGGTAGGTGAATCCCCACTGACTCTGTGAAGAGTTGAAATCATTCTGGAAATTATAGTTATTAGATTGGGGGCATGGGTTATATTGATTCGGATAAGACCAATCCGGCACACTAGGTTGGTTAAAGTTATGATATGCTGGGTTGGTAATATCCGAAAATGAAGTCGGTGTGTAATATGGATTATTATTAAAATTGAAAAAATTGTTATTATAAGCCATATCACCAATAAAATACAAACAAAGAAAAAGAAAAAACAAACAAATAAACAAACAAAAAAGAAAAAATTCTAAACTAAGTTAGGGTAGACATATGACCTGGACGACTCCTAACTGGTTAGACTATCCACGGGAGGTATTATGTAGACTTTGACCGCAAGCTAATCAGCCAGGTTAGGGTAAGATTGGTGGGAGGTTTTCCGTCAAAGACGTTCCTTAATTAAATAACCACCAACCTTCGGGCTTTCGGCCTTAATCCCTTTCCTAGACACTGATTTTGCAGGAGTCAAATTCCAACATCTTTCCCCCTTAGGATAATCTCCTAATTGAGTCTGAGATGTCCCTAGGGCCAACGTCTACTCATTTTAGTTAAGCTTGGGTTAGTGAGTGCTTGGAATCTGATTTTTGGGTTAAGGAAGGGTGATTAAATCCCACCTTATCTTGTTAATGGGTGGTGCCCTTAAAATCAGTTTGTGCAAGTGTACAAGATATGTAAATAAGATTCACTCAAAGCATGAAAATCAACCAGAGATGAGTCCTATTCTACATGCAATGAGAACGTACCTTGTGAAAGAGCACCTAGAGGGGGTGAATAGGTGATTATGCTAATCTAGTCAACTCAATGCGGAATTAAAAACTAATTTGCAATTTCAACAAAAGATGCACATAACCAAGCCAAGCATATAAGTATGTATGAGCAATATGAATAGATGCAAGGCACAAAGTAAAGATAGAGAGTAAGAGTCAATGAACAAGCGCAAACACCAAGATATGTTTCGAGGTTCGAGCACCCAGCTCTACATCCCCGCCTTCACCCAGAAGGATTTTAAGTCCACTAGCTTGTCCACAAAGGACTCCCACAAGGGAACCTCCACCGAGGATTTGGGGCAATCACAATATAAGGAGTACCCAACTCCTCTCCTTACAAACACAACCTCCTCCTTGAGGCACAACTCCAAGCCAACAAACAATCACCTCACAACTCGAGGGATTAGCACAAAGCCAAGCAAGGATCACCTCACAACTTGAGGGATACAAACCACTTGCACAAACAACTCCTCAACCCAAGAGGGAAAAGCACAAAGCAAAGTATAGAGGGTTTACAACTTGGTGGTTCAACAACAACCACAAACAATCTCTTTTCCCACACACAAAGATCCTATAGAGAAGATAGTAGATTTTTGCTCAAGTGTGGAGAAAACCAAGGATTTGAAACCAGCAACTCAAAGAAAATCTTTGGGAAATAATAGAAAATGAAGATAGTGAAGTTCAAACAAAAGCTTTTCCCAGAATCCTTTTTCTTTGATTTTTCAAACCCTAATAAAAACACCAAAAAGATTGTTCAATTTGAATTCAAAATCTCTTTTAATTGCTGTGAAAACACCAGAGAGTAAGAAAAAATTCGCACAAAAAAATCTTAGAGAAAAACTCTTTCCAATGGGGTATTTATAGACCCCAGAAAAATATAGCCGTTGGCAGCAGAAATGCCAGAAATACACTGCCGGTCGACCGCCCAACGGTCAATTTTGCCCGTTGGCAGCTGCCGGTCGACCGCCCCGGTCGACCCAAACAAACAGAGAGCTCTACTCTCAGACCGGTCGACCGGTCCGGTCGACCGTCCCAGTGTCTCCAAACGTGCACAGATCTGTGCACGTCGGTCGACCGGCCCGGTCGACCGACTTCATCCTAGTCGACTTGGTCAGTTGACTTAGTCGACTGGTGAAGCCCGGAACAGAAAACTGGGTTAGAAACATATTTAAAAATTCTTTTATCATTTCTAAAAATCACCAAAAATAGTTTTATCATTTTGCATTGATATATAAACATGTGGTAAAAAGTTTAGCTCAAATATCAATCAATATGAACTATTTTGTCTCTTATCATTTTTATCAAAAACCAAAAACTGTATTTTCTAAAACTTAGATTTTGAATAGAAAATACGTTTTTTTCAAAACTCTTCCAAATACAAAAACATGATATTTCAACACTTTGAAGCATGATGCATATGGATAGAAATCCAATATACATGAAACATATATATATCATAGTTTTTGTCATTAATTCCAAAATATATTTTGTCAAAAATACCAAAACATAAAACACATGAATGAGTGAGTCAAAACTAAGTTTGTCTAGGAAATTAAAGCATGCATGTATATAGAACAAATCATATATACATTAAACCATGTAAACTTGTTTTGATCTATCTATTCATGAAAACCAAGATCGTTAAACCTAAAACCGAAAAATCGAAAACCAATATTCAAAACATGAAACGTGTGTGTTGTGAACTTGAGCATTATCATACTATTCTAATATTTACAATTTAGATCTAAACACAAAACTAAACTATGGTACCGAACTCTTCTTGTAGAGCGCAATCTCCAAGCCGACTCGATCCAAAACTCCTTGATCCATCGAGCAAGTGTTATATGTGATCTTTGACGCTCGGGCTCTTGAATCAACTTGTGAAAGATGTGTGGAAGCTTTCACCAACTAATAACTTGATTAATGATCTGAAACTAAACTCACAAGATTATTAGTACACATAACTACATGAGTTAATCATCATCAAAACTAGAGTGGAAGGCCTTTGGGCCAACAATCTCCCCCTTTTTGATGATGACAAAACTCATGAAGTTATA
The DNA here is from genome assembly GCA_038442645.1 of Agave tequilana. Lineage (NCBI taxonomy): Eukaryota > Viridiplantae > Streptophyta > Magnoliopsida > Asparagales > Asparagaceae > Agave > Agave tequilana. The sequence continues at coordinate 90,700 of JAVJIF010005192.1, forward strand.
TATGCATGGATTAATGTTCAATTCAAAGAAGCTCCCCCTTAACTCATGCATAACCAAATAAACATAATAAATGTGCAATGAAGGCTCTTAAACATGAAACATGAAACATGCATACCTATGCATAAACAATAAAGGTTCTAGATACCAATGCAATGTTCAATTACAAAACATGCTATAGATACCAATTCCAATGAAATATTTAAAACAAAACATGCTCTACATACCAATTACACTCTAGATACCAATTACAAAACATCCAATCACAAAACATGCTTTAGATACCAATTAAAATTAAACTAAATTAAACTTAATATATGCAAAACAAAAACATGCATATATAAACCCAAATTCTTCTCCCCCTTTTTGTCAATCATCAATAAAGGGGTAAAAACCAAAACAAAACAAAATCTTCTTTCTTTTTAATAAAAGAGTCAATCTTTAATAAGGGGTAAAAGCAAAACCAAATCAATAGAAAAATCAATAAATATTTCTCCCTTTTTTATTTGAAACAATGAATCAATAATCAAAAATAATATTTTCCCCCTTTTTGTCTAAAACAAAACCAAATAAGGGTGACAATCAATTAAGGTACCAATTGAAAATATGTCAAAGAATAGCATTTTGATACCAATTGAAAGGAAACAAACAAAAATATTGATACCAATTTCAAGCAAAAACACATGAAACATCTTGATGCCAATTGAAAATAAACATAATAAATCTTGAATGTCTAAACACACATATTTTGATACCAATTGTAAATCATTTTCATTTTAAACATATGATACCAATTTGAAATTTTCAATCATAAAGTAAGGGAGTGGGACAAATACCAATTAAGAAATCACCAATTGAAAGACAAAATCAAATTTTCTCCCCCTTTATGAAATACAAACTAAAACAATGTGTAGGCTTGATACCAATTTAAAAATAATCATTAAAACAAAATTGAAGCTTAAGCACTAGCATAAACAAGATTTTGTGCTTAAAGATATAGGGATATAATAAGCACAAATAAAACATATATATGTATGAAAAATAGATACCAATAGAAATTGATATTCTTGGAATGAAGCATACATACATACAAACACATATGAGTATACAAGAAATGTCAAGATCGATACCAATTGAAAGAATTCAATGATACCAATTAAAATAACAATAATATCAAATGTATATCCCATATAACTACCTCCCAATCATGGTTCAAGTTTTAAATGATTTTCATGTTAAAGCATACAAGAACATGATCTCCCATCCATCCTCCCATCAATGGTAGGGGTTTTCAAAAATAGGTTTGAAATAAGCTTTGTTTGAAAATCTCTACCATAGTGAAGAATACGAACTAGTTATAGGAAAAACTTTTAAAACTAGTACGAAATCCTTCAAGCAAGCAATAGAACAAAATTGTTTTTCATGAAACACATGTAAATCACATGATCACTAAACACTCAAAGTCCATAAAGCTCATATCATAGTCTCATGAAAAGCAAATCATGAGAAAACTAACAAGGTGAGTGAACAAGTGGTATGTGACACACATCAATCATGAAAATATTCAATTAAGCTCATATGAAATTCCTTGAAAATATGAAATTCATCCAAACGACTTAAACTTCAAGGCATATGTATGTCATGTACAAACTAAAGTATACATACATATCCTAAACACAATGAGTCCACAAAAGTATATGCATGAAGGCACGTGGCTCAAGGATGTACATGTATAATCAATAGTTTGGACAAGATACACATATACATGAAGTTAAACAAATAAACACGAAATCAAGAAAAACTAAATTTTCACCAAAACTAATTTCATTTCAAGGTATATGTATGAATTGCCAACACAATAAGTGTACATACATATCCCTAAACACAATTGAGTCCATATATATATAGATTTGCATGTGATTGAGATTTTAAAGAATAAAAGAAGTGAAGTTCAGATTTCTTAGTCTCAATGCGAATCCGCTGTAGCAAGGGCTTCAAGCGGGTCGTGATCCTCAGGGAAGGATGCGATGCAAGCTTTTCGGCCGATTCCCCTGTATGCTTCAAATAAGAAAAGAGATTAGATTTGAGAGATATATATGATATGAAAGATGTGGTTTTTACTGATTTTCTGCCACAACCCTATTGCAAGTTAAGGAGATTGAACATCATCTTATATATATGAAATTAATCCTAGGTTTATTAGCGAAGATGCAAGCAAGAATAAAGGAGTTTAGAATCATACTAGTTCGCACAATTGAACATTCAACACGATTTTCATCTTAACATCTAAGTACAGCGAAAGAAAAGCATTACCTTGAAGTTACGCTGTCAAAGTTCTTAAATATGAAGGGTGAGGAATTATTTAAAAGTGTAACCTAGATTAGAAAGCTGATTATCCATTTAGTCCTCAAGCAATCTACTTTAAACCTAAGGTTTCTAAAAAGTATTATTAATTTGTTCAACTCCAAACATGCTTAGGGTTGCTTAAGAATTCAGCAAACCACAAAGGAAGATTAGTTCATCATCTTTTATTATTTTTCTTTTTTTTTTTATATGAGAAGAATAAAGAAAGAGAGAAATAAAAAGAATCGAGAGATCACAGATCAAACCAAACTCAAGAAATCACAAAGTAAATGCAAAATTAAATGACAGAATTAAGTGGCAAAAGGTAACCTTTATTCGAGAGTAAACTCCAATTACAAAGCTCTTCTTCTCCACACCGTGCTTGAAACAAAGATTACAACTTGCTGAAATTTAAAGAAAAATAGCTAAAGAAAACCCTAACACGTCTCTGGATGCTGGATTGTGTACTCTCTGTGTTGCATCTGCAGGGATATTTATAGTGTTGGAAGATGTAGAGTCCTAGTACAACTCTCCCAAAAAGATCTTATCTCCAGAAATTCAAATCTGTCCTGCAACTTCTTATCATGTTGATCGCCAAAATCAGCTTATCTACGGATTGAATTGAAAAGTTTGATCAACATAAGAGTTTGTAGGTCTTCAAGTCTTCTTTCTGGAGCATCTTGAATCATCGGATTTGCATAACTGTAGCAAAAGTTATGATTTAAACACTAAAACGTGTACAGTCTGAATCCGAATTCTTTGAATTTTTATCTTTGCACTCTCTTTGCCTTTTATCCTCATCTTGCAAGAGTTTAGGGTTGGGTAGAATTCTATCCTTCCCTCATCTTTAATAATTGCAACTTTAGCCCTTGCATAATTGCACTTTGACAATTGATATTTGCACTTTTACTCTTGGCTTCAAATATGGGCTTGGATCTGGGCTTTTGGGCTCTTTAAGCTTTAATTCTTTTTTTTTATTATTTCGAGGCCTGCACACAATAAATCACAAAATATTAATAAATGTGCAGAATTATATAAATAAATATGAAATGTGACGGTAAATATGATGATAAAAATGCACTTTTCACTACCAATCACACCCCCACACTTATCTTTTTGCTCGTCCTCGAGTAAAAACAAAGAAAAAGAAAAAGTTAATCTAACCTAACTCACTTTCGTAGGAATCACGATTGCACTTAGCACGTGCAATAAGCCGTTAAACCTCTAGGTTACCCTAGAGGACGAGTGTTTTCTCGTGAGGGTTTTCAGCGGATTACACCCACAAAATCCATAAAAAGGAAAATATTTGTCTTATATTGGAAGAGACTAAGTAGTCTATAAGTTTTAGGATCCTCAATTTTATTCATTCTTCAAACCTAGTCTTTATAAAGTCAATTGTTATTCATTTAGGTAAGGATTAAAATTGAATTTCTAATATAGTCTTTTTCGTTACCAAAAGTCATACGCACCCTTGTGAATCTAGGTATTCCTTAACTTGGACTCTCATGCCTCTTTAGTATTTTTATAACATCATCTAATTTTCTTTCGTGTAAGTATCAAGGCTTCTTGAGGCCCTCATACCTAACTAATTGACTATTAGATGTGTTAATATAATTTTTTTTTTTTTTTTGGCATGTATAACTCATCTAATTTTCTTTCGTATAAGTATCAAGGCTTCTTGAGGCCCTCATACCTAACTAATCGATTATTAGATGTGTTAATACATATATTATATTTCTTAGTCTTCTTAGGCTTTCTAATCCACCCATGTAACGAACTTAAAGTCGATGGCTCCCAACCGGTCGGCTTTAGGGCACCAGGTGAGAAAACCCCCGCGGACTCAAATTCGAGTGAATTAGGCCACAAAACTAAGGACTTTATTTTATTTACTCACCTTTAGGCATGAATACTTATGCTTCTTGAGGCACATGTATCAGCTTAATTGGTGATTTTTTTTCTTTTTTTTTCTTTTTTTTTCTTTTTTTTTTTTATGAGGCACAAGGTCTTTGTCTTAGAATCCTAGATATGCATTTGGTATGCATATTTCATTAAGGTAAAAATCAAGACTAATTATTTATTCAATTTCTCTCCTATACCTAAAAATTTAAACAATTTATTTATTTTGACCAAGTTTTTAGAAATCCTAATCGTGATTTTCCTAATCCTTAAAACTAACTTAGATTTCTTTCAAAAAATAAGTCAAAATATTTCCTTTTTATAACATTTTTTTTTTTTTTTTTTTTAGATTTTTTTTTTTTTTAGACAAATTTTTTGTTAGTTTCTACCTATGTTAGTATGTTAGTAAAGCCCACCCCCACACTTACCTCATGCATTGTCCTCAATGTATGAAATGAATGCATATATGCATGAAAAAGAACAAGGGAAGGCGGAAAATTACCTTAGGGGCGGTTCCGGTGGTGGTCTAATTGGGCCAAGCGTTGCTACCCAATCAAGATAATATAGTATTTCATGGAGGAACCCACCAAAAATTTTTCTTGTATAACCCACGAAAATGTATGTGTGATCATTTTTTAAAATTTCCACCCCATCAAATTTCCAAATTTCATAATAAATTTCAGAGTCAATTGTGTCAACCGCCTTGTCCAAAATGGAGTATGGAAAGATGGAATTATCGACTTGGACATTATAGGTACGGGAACGAATACCGACTCAAGGAAGATGCTCAAATCAAATAAGGGCTCAGGAGTCGGGCTAGGTTCAAGAATTGAGTCCAAGTCAAGAAATTGAAACTCAAGTCCACAATCTTCTTCCCACAATGGAATGTGACCTAATATGGGTGATATCTCTTTACTTCCAATATTAAGGAATTCTAGCTCATCACCATACAATTCTTCAAAACTAAGGTCAACATCTTCCGTCAGAATTGTACAATCAGTTTCAGAAGTAAAGAGATTGTGAGAATCTAGGTCAAGTTTAATATGATCTTCTAAAATGGGTGATTCAATTTCATGATGAATTGGAATAGGATCCAATGTTGACTCGGGAAAAGTGAAATCAGGTGGAGACACTGGAGTCATTATTGAATCAGGAAATAAAACTGAATCATCAAGTTGGGGATCATGATCATATTCATGTTCAAGTTCTAATTCATGAAAGGAAAAACTTGCCAAGTTATCAGATTTTGAAGTTTCGGCAAGTTCACATGATGGTACTGAAATAGAATCTTGTTGTCCAAAGCAACTTGGTTCGTCGGCTCTAAGAGAGTGGTCAGCGATATCAGAATTTGCCGAACTGTAAGAACGCAAAGATTGAACCATCATATCTAAATCATGCTCGCGAGCTAATCTAGCCTGAGTCATGGCTTCAAGCCTCTTTGGAATTGGATTTGGAAAGAGGAAGTGAGATCGTGATGAAGTTGTGAATCGGTGGACTCACGCATCATCATGTCTAAGATTGATGGTGGTTGTTTCTTGGACTCGTGCATACTCATCATTTCCCGATAGATGGTTTTCTATTCTGAATGGGTGGATCTGAGTATGAATCTTGGGAAGAATGTGGACTAGATGGATATGGAGGACAATTTGGTTGAGAATTAGACTCGGGGGACTCGAAACCCCATGAACTCTGTGACGAGTTGAAATTATTATGGAAATTATAGTCATAAGATGGGGGGTGTGGGTTATATTCATTCGGATAAGACCATTCCGGCACACTAGATTGGTCAAAATTAGGGTATGCCGGGTTGGTAATATCCGAATAATAGTTAGGGGTGTAATATGGATTAAAATTGGAATTATTCTTATATGCCATATCACACCAACACAAACACAACAAACAAATAAACAAACAAAAAAGAAAAATTCTAACCTAAGTTAGGGTAGACCTATGACCTAGACGACTCCTAACTGGTTAGACCGTCCACAGGAGGTTGGGTGCAGACTTTGACCACAAGTTAATCAGCCAGGTCAGGGCAAGAGTGGTGGGAGGTTTTCCGTCAAAGACGTTCCTTAATTAAATAACCACCACACTTCGGGCTTTCGGCCCTCAATCCCCTTCCTAGACACTGATTTGGCAGGAGTCAACTTCCAACACCGTTCCCCCTTAGGATAATCTCCTAATTGAGTCCGAGATGTCCCTAGGGCCAACGTCTACTCTTTTTTAGTTAGGCTTGGGTTAGTGAGTGCTTGGGATATGATTTTTGGGCTAAGGAAGGGTGATGAAATCCCCACCTTATCTTGTTAATGGGTTATGCCCTTAAGATGAATTAGTGCAAGTGTACAAGATAAATAGATAAGAATCACTCAAAGCAGAAAATCAACCAAGAGATGAGTCCTATTCTACATGCAATGCGTACGTACCTTGCTCCTCCAGCACTCTTCAACAGTAAATAAAAATAATTGAAAAGACACGTGTCTAATATGCAAACGTCTAATCAAATTTTATTTTTAACAACCAATAATTTACTGTTGAATTATTAGCAATTTACAGGTATATCACAGAACAAATCAGAACAGAGCAGAAAGCAGAATTTTTAACTTGAAGCACCCTGCAAAAATTTGGATCAGTAATTCACCACTGTTGCCGCGTTTCCGCGACTCTGGCCGCGGATCCGCGGCAAAACAGTGGGTTCTGGTGCTCTGCCTTCGAGGGCAGAGACACAGAATAGCAATATGTCCACTGCTGCTGCTATGTTTCTGTTTCCTGTTCTCCAAACCTGCAAACAGAAAAGAATAAAGAATTAGTTAAAAATTAAATTTTTATTAGAGATAAACTTACCGTCCCTCCCCGGCAACGGCGCCAAAATTTGATTGAGATTTTAAAGAATAAAAGAAGTGAAGTTCAGATTTCTTAGTCTCAATGCGAATCCGCTGTAGCAAGGGCTTCAAGCGGGTCGTGATCCTCAGGGAAGGATGCGATGCAAGCTTTTCGGCCGATTCCCCTGTATGCTTCAAATAAGAAAAGAGATTAGATTTGAGAGATATATATGATATGAAAGATGTGGTTTTTACTGATTTTCTGCCACAACCCTATTGCAAGTTAAGGAGATTGAACATCATCTTAATATATATGAAATTAATCCTAGGTTTATTAGCGAAGATGCAAGCAAGAATAAAGGAGTTTAGAATCATACTAGTTCGCACAATTGAACATTCAACACGATTTTCATCTTAACATCTAAGTACAGCGAAAGAAAAGCATTACCTTGAAGTTACGCTGTCAAAGTTCTTAAATATGAAGGGTGAGGAATTATTTAAAAGTGTAACCTAGATTAGAAAGCTGATTATCCATTTAGTCCTCAAGCAATCTACTTTAAACCTAAGTTTCTAAAAAGTATTATTAATCTGTTCAACTCCAAACATGCTTAGGGTTGCTTAAGAATTCAGCAAACCACAAAGGAAGATTAGTTCATCATCTTTTTATTATTTTTCTTTTTTTTTTATATGAGAAGAATAAAGAAAGAGAGAAAATAAAAAGAATCGAGAGATCACAGATCAAACCAAACTCAAGAAATCACAAAGTAAATGCAAAATTAAATGACAGAAATTAAGTGGCAAAAAGGTAACCTTTATTCGAGAGTAAACTCCAATTACAAAGCTCCTTCTTCTCCACACCGTGCTTGAAACAAAGATTACAACTTGCTGAAATTTAAAGAAAAATAGCTAAAGAAAACCCTAACACGTCTCTGGATGCTGGATTGTGTACTCTCTGTGTTGCATCTGCAGGGATATTTATAGGTGTTGGAAGATGTAGAGTCCTAGTACAACTCTCCCAAAAAGATCTTATCTCCAGAAATTCAAATCTGTCCTGCAACTTCTTATCATGTTGATCGCCAAAATCAGCTTATCTACGGATTGAATTGAAAAGTTTGATCAACATAAGAGTTGTAGGTCTTCAAGTTTTCTTTCTGGAGCATCTTGAATCATCGGATTTGCATAACTGTAGCAAAAGTTATGATTTAAACACTAAAACGTGTACAGTCTGAATCCGAATTCTTTGAATTTTTATCTTTGCACTCTCTTTGCCTTTTATCCTCATCTTGCAAGAGTTTAGGGTTGGGTAGAATTCTATCCTTCCCTCATCTTTAATAATTGCAACTTTAGCCCTTGCATAATTGCACTTTGACAATTGATATTTGCACTTTTACTCTTGGGCTTCAAATATGGGCTTGGATCTGGGCTTTTGGGCTCTTTAAGCTTTAATTCTTTCTTTTTATTATTTCGAGGCCTGCACACAATAAATCACAAAATATTAATAAATGTGCAGAATTATATAAATAAATATGAAAATGTGACGGTAAATATGATGATAAAAATGCACTTTTCACTACCAATCACACCCCCACACTTATCTTTTTGCTCGTCCTCGAGTAAAAACAAAGAAAAAGAAAAAGTTAATCTAACCTAACTCACTTTCGTAGGAATCACGATTGCACTTAGCACGTGCAATAAGCCGTTAAACCTCTAGGTTACCCTAGAGGACGAGTGTTGTCTCGTGAGGGTTTTCAGCGGATTACACCCACAAAATCCATAAAAAGGAAAATATTTGTCTTATATTGGAAGAGACTAAGTAGTCTATAAGTTTTAGGATCCTCAATTTTATTCATTCTTCAAACTTAGTCTTTATAAAGTCAATTGTTATTCATTTTAGGTAAGGATTAAAATTGAATTTCTAATATAGTCTTTTTCGTTACCAAAAGTCATACGCACCCTTGTGAATCTAGGTATTCCTTAACTTGGACTCTCATGCCTCTTTAGTATTTTTATAACATCATCTAATTTTCTTTCGTGTAAGTATCAAGGCTTCTGAGGCCCTCATACCTAACTAATTGACTATTAGATGTGTTAATATAATTTTTTTTTTTTTTTTGGCATGTATAACTCATCTAATTTTCTTTCGTATAAGTATCAAGGCTTCTTGAGGCCCTCATACCTAACTAATTGATTATTAGATGTGTTAATACATATATTATATTTCTTAGTCTTCTTAGGCTTTCTAATCCACCCATGTAACGAACTTAAAGTCGATGGCTCCCAAACCGGTCGGCTTTAGGGCACCAGGTGAGAAAACACCCCGCGGACTCAAATTCGAGTGAACTAGGCCACAAAACTAAGGACTTTATTTTATTTACTCACCTTTAGGCATGAATACTTATGCTTCTTGAGGCACATGTATCAGCTTAATTGGTGATTTTTTTTTTCTTTTTTTTTCTTTTTTTTCTTTTTTTTTTTTTTTATGAGGCACAAGGTCTTTGTCTTAGAATCCTAGATATGCATTTGGTATGCATATTTCATTAAGGTAAAAATCAAGACTAATTATTTATTCAATTTCTCTCCTATACCTAAAAATTTAAACAATTTATTTATTTTGACCAAGTTTTTAGAAATCCTAATCGTGATTTTCCTAATCCTTAAAACTAACTTAGATTTCTTTCAAAAAATAAGTCAAAATATTTCCTTTTTATAACATTTTTTTTTATTTTTTTTTTAGATTTTTTTTTTTTTTTAAGACAAATTTTTTGTTAGTTTCTACCTATGTTAGTATGTTAGTAAAGCCCACCCCCACACTTACCTCATGCATTGTCCTCAATGTATGAAATGAATGCATATATGCATGAAAAAGAACAAGGGAAGGCGGAAAATTACCTTAGGGGGTGTTCCGGTGGTGGTCTAATTGGGCCAAGCGTTGCTACCCAATCAAGATAATATAGTATTTCATGGAGGAACCCACCAAAATTTTTCTTGTATAACCCACGAAAATGTATGTGTGATCATTTTTTAAAATTTCCACCCCATCAAATTTCCAAATTTCATAATAAATTTCAGAGTCAATTGTGTCAACCGCCTTGTCCCAAAATGGAGTATGGAAAGATGGAATTATCGACTTGGACATTATAGGTACGGGAACGAATACCGACTCAAGGAAGATGCTCAAATCAAATAAGGGCTCAGAAGTCGGGCTAGGTTCAAGAATTGAGTCCAAGTCAAGAAATTGAAACTCAAGTCCACAATCTTCTTCCCACAATGGAATGTGACCTAATATGGGTGATATCTCTTTACTTCCAATATTAAGGAATTCTAGCTCATCACCATACAATTCTTCAAAACTAAGGTCAACATCTTCCGTCAGAATTGTACAATCAGTTTCAGAAGTAAAGAGATTGTGAGAATCTAGGTCAAGTTTAATATGATCTTCTAAAATGGGTGATTCAATTTCATGATGAATTGGAATAGGATCCAATGTTGACTCGGGAAAAGTGAAATCAGGTGCTAGGTCAAGTTTAATATGATCTTCTAAAATGGGTGATTCAATTTCATGATGAATTGGAATAGGATCCAATGTTGACTCGGGAAAAGTGAAATCAGGTGGAGACACTGGAGTCATTATTGAATCAGGAAATAAAACTGAATCATCAAGTTGGGGATCATGATCATATTCATGTTCAAGTTCTAATTCATGAAAGGAAAAACTTGCCAAGTTATCAGATTTTGAAGTTTCGGCAAGTTCACATGATGGTACTGAAATAGAATCTTGTTGTCCAAAGCAACTTGGTTCGTCGGCTCTAAGAGAGTGGTCAGCGATATCAGAATTTGCCGAACTGTAAGAACGCAAAGATTGAACCATCATATCTAAATCATGCTCGCGAGCTAATCTAGCCTGAGTCATGGCTTCAAGCCTCTTTTGGAATTGGATTTGGAAAGAGGAAGTGAGATCGTGATGAAGTTGTGAATCGGTGGACTCACGCATCATCATGTCTAAGATTGATGGTGGTTGTTTCTTGGACTCGTGCATACTCATCATTTCCCCGATAGATGGTTTTCTATTCTGAATGGGTGGATCTGAGTATGAATCTTGGGAAGAATGTGGACTAGATGGATATGGAGGACAATTTGGTTGAGAATTAGACTCGGGGGACTCGAAACCCATGAACTCTGTGACGAGTTGAAATTATTATGGAAATTATAGTCATAAGATGGGGGTGTGGGTTATATTCATTCGGATAAGACCATTCCGGCACACTAGATTGGTCAAAGTTAGGGTATGCCGGGTGGTAATATCCGAATAATAGTTAGGGGTGTAATATGGATTAAAATTGGAATTATTCTTATATGCCATATCACACCAACACAAACACAACAAACAAATAAGCAAACAAAAAAGAAAAATTCTAACCTAAGTTAGGGTAGACCTATGACCTAGACGACTCCTAACTGGTTAGACCGTCCACAGGAGGTTGGGTGCAGACTTTGACCACAAGTTAATCAGCCAGGTCAGGGCAAGAGTGGTGGGAGGTTTTCCGTCAAAGACGTTCCTTAATTAAATAACCACCACACTTCGGGCTTTCGGCCCTCAATCCCCTTCCTAGACACTGATTTGGCAGGAGTCAACTTCCAACACCGTTCCCCCTTAGGATAATCTCCTAATTGAGTCCGAGATGTCCCTAGGGCCAACGTCTACTCTTTTTTAGTTAGGCTTGGGTTAGTGAGTGCTTGGGATATGATTTTTGGGCTAAGGAAGGGTGATGAAATCCCCACCTTATCTTGTTAATGGGTTATGCCCTTAAGATGAATTAGTGCAAGTGTACAAGATAAATAGATAAGAATCACTCAAAGCAGAAAATCAACCAAGAGATGAGTCCTATTCTACATGCAATGCGTACGTACCTTGCTCCTCCAGCACTCTTCAACAGTAAATAAAAATAATTGAAAAGACACGTGCCTAATATGCAAACGTCTAATCAAATTTATTTTTAACAACCAATAATTTACTGTTGAATTATTAGCAATTTACAGGTATATCACAGAACAAATCAGAACAGAGCAGAAAGCAGAATTTTTAACTTGAAGCACCCTGCAAAAATTTGGATCAGTAATTCACCACTGTTGCCGCGTTTCCGCGGCTCTGGCCACGGATCCGCGGCAAAACAGTGGGTTCTGGTGCTCTGCCTTCGAGGGCAGAGGCACAGAATAGCAATATGTCCACTGCTGCTGCTATGTTTCTGTTTCCTGTTCTCCAAACCTGCAAACAGAAAAGAATAAAGAATTAGTTAAAAATTAAATTTTTATTAGAGATAAACTTACCGTCCCTCCCCGGCAACGGCGCCAAAATTTGATTGAGATTTTAAAGAATAAAAGAAGTGAAGTTCAGATTTCTTAGTCTCAATGCGAATCCGCTGTAGCAAGGGCTTCAAGCGGGTCGTGATCCTCAGGGAAGGATGCGATGCAAGCTTTTCGGCCGATTCCCCTGTATGCTTCAAATAAGAAAAGAGATTAGATTTGAGAGATATATATGATATGAAAGATGTGGTTTTTACTGATTTTCTGCCACAACCCTATTGCAAGTTAAGGAGATTGAACATCATCTTAATATATATGAAATTAATCCTAGGTTTATTAGCGAAGATGCAAGCAAGAATAAAGGAGTTTAGAATCATACTAGTTCGCACAATTGAACATTCAACACGATTTTCATCTTAACATCTAAGTACAGCGAAAGAAAAGCATTACCTTGAAGTTACGCTGTCAAAGTTCTTAAATATGAAGGGTGAGGAATTATTTAAAAGTGTAACCTAGATTAGAAAGCTGATTATCCATTTAGTCCTCAAGCAATCTACTTTAAACCTAAGGTTTCTAAAAAGTATTATTAATCTGTTCAACTCCAAACATGCTTAGGGTTGCTTAAGAATTCAGCAAACCACAAAGGAAGATTAGTTCATCATCTTTTTATTATTTTTCTTTTTTTTTTTTATATGAGAAGAATAAAGAAAGAGAGAAAATAAAAAGAATCGAGAGATCACAGATCAAACCAAACTCAAGAAATCACAAAGTAAATGCAAAATTAAATGACAGAAATTAAGTGGCAAAAAGGTAACCTTTATTCGAGAGTAAACTCCAATTACAAAGCTCCTTCTTTTCCACACCGTGCTTGAAACAAAGATTACAACTTGCTGAAATTTAAAGAAAAATAGCTAAAGAAAACCCTAACACGTCTCTGGATGCTGGATTGTGTACTCTCTGTGTTGCATCTGCAGGGATATTTATAGGTGTTGGAAGATGTAGAGTCCTAGTATAACTCTCCCAAAAAGATCTTATCTCCAGAAATTCAAATCTGTCCTGCAACTTCTTATCATGTTGATCGCCGAAATCAGCTTATCTACGGATTGAATTGAAAAGTTTGATCAACATAAGAGTTGTAGATCTTCAAGTCTTCTTTCTGGAGCATCTTGAATCATCGGATTTGCATAACAGTAGCAAAAGTTATGATTTAAACACTAAAACGTGTACAGTCTGAATCCGAATTCTTTGAATTTTTATCTTTGCACTCTCTTTGCCTTTTATCCTCATCTTGCAAGAGTTTAGGGTTGGGTAGAATTCTATCCTTCCCTCATCTTTAATAATTGCAACTTTAGCCCTTGCATAATTGCACTTTGACAATTGATATTTGCACTTTTACTCTTGGGCTTCAAATATGGGCTTGGATCTGGGCTTTTGGGCTCTTTAAGCTTTAATTCTTTCTTTTTATTATTTCGAGGCCTGCACACAATAAATCACAAAATATTAATAAATGTGCAGAATTATATAAATAAATATGAAAATGTGACGGTAAATATGATGATAAAAATGCACTTTTCACTACCAATCAGCATGAAAGGCAAATGGCTCAAAGGGTATACATGTATATCTTAAGGTTTGGCAAAATAAACATATACATGAAATGAAAGCTCATACACATAAAACAAATCCAAAAATAGGAATACGAGTTTAAAATGCATGAATCATCAAAACGAGGCTATACTAGCACATTTAATGGTACAAATAAGCATCCAAGCACAAACATATATAAAGATTTATTTGTGTCCCACTACATGTGCAAGTATAAATTCTAGTCTTAATAAAAACTAACATCTAAACAAGTAATCAAATCATTAAGCATAAAACGGGATATAAGTCAACATGAAAGACATAAAAATGATCATGAATACATAATAGCCTATAAACATCAAAACATGTGGCAAAATTAGAAATCATACAACACAAGTTATTTATCAAAACATGAATCATTAAAACAAAAAGTCATAGTCAACCATATGATTTGCATGACAAAGACATGTGCATTAAACCTATGATAAACATGATAGCTAAAACATAAAGAGAACACAAAATATGGGTCCATACTAAATATGGGTGTCTCAACAACTAATCATGTAAAGCATAAGTCTAATAAACATGGCGAATATAATACTAATCATGAAACAATAAAACAAAATGAAAATCATAAACATCATAAACATCCAAATGGTCATAATGCATATGCATGTGCATTAGAACTAGGGCATACATGTTAGTTTAAACAAGGTGAGAACACTAAATATAGATCCATATAAAACATGGGTGTTCAAATAACTAAACATGTATAACACTAATCTAATCAACATGACATAAGCATAATGAACAATAAACCATGGCATGCTATAAATAGATGAACATGAAAAGCATGCAAATAAAAATGGGAGTTAGAGAATGATACCAAAATCGATGAAGGTGCATCTCTAATTCTCCAAACCACGGTGGTCCTCCCACCAAATCTCCTTGAGAGTGAAGCATCCAAATGGTTCTCTTTAGGCACGGAACGCATCCTCTCCAAGGTATCAACACTCTCACGTTTTGCGAGAGCTCCCACCTACATCAAAAAGTACAGAGGTGGTCTTTGGTACCCATTTCTTTGTGGGTCCATGGGGGTTAGTATCCTTTCTAACCTAAACAAGATTAGTTGCTAAATTTTCATAATAGATACGATCATAACAAAATCTAGCAAGATGACCTTTTCGGCCACAATGTGTACATGTGTACACATGAGCATACGTGCGATGGTGGTGACCGTGGAAAGCATGTGTATGCTGTGAAGAGTGAGCATGCAAAGATGGACCTTGTTTCTTGCGAACCAAGGTTTCCAAACGTGAATGATTCAATGTGCATTGGCTCAAAGTGGAGCCCAAACATTCAACATTCATCTTCAAAACATTTATATCATTTTCAATGGTGGAAGATAAAGTGGAGCATGCAATAGGTGTGCAAGAAGAAGAAGCTATACTAGTATGGCACACATGAGAATCAATATCAATTTTCAAAGATTTATTTTTCTTCAAAACCAAATCCAATTCTTTTGTAATTGAATCAATTTTATTTTTCAAAATAAGGTTATCTTTTAAAACAAAATCCAATTTAGAAGATAAAACCTCATTGTTTTTCACAACATCATTGCAATCATTTTGTTTTTCAAAATCTCAATCTCATCAAGGGTAAGGTCTAGTTGAGATCTTAGTGAGTCACGTTCACTAGTGATCTCTTCCTTTTCTTGCAAAACCAATTCAAAATTAGAACACAATCCTTTAATTCATTTTTCAAAGCAAGGTTGTCCTCTTTCAAAAGATTGTGTTTTTCCAATAAATTTTCAAGCTTTTGAGCAAGTTCCAAATTTAAAGTTTGAACTTCAAAATAACCATGGCAATAGGAACTAGAGCTATCATCTAATTGAGTGTCCGATTGTACCTCAAGGGAGCTTTTCCCTTGGACCATGAAGCAATGCTCTTCGGACTTTTCTCTCTTAGATCTCCTCATCTTGTTGATAATCCTTGGAAGCTCGGGAGACGTCAATAAGCTCCAAACTGCAAAAGCCGAGTCATAAAGATTAAACACCGGTAAAAGATGTTCACTAAGAGATGCTCTAAGTGTTCTAAGTGCTAATGCATTTGCCTTCTTATGCTTGCTACTATTGGGGAATGATTCCATAGTGGAGGCTTGATAAACTAGATGTCCTAGTCTTTTCAAATGGCTGCTCATATTGGCCTTCCAAACATCAAGTCTAATATGGTCAAACATAGGAGGGCTATCCATGAGAACAAACTAAATGAGTGCAAATGAACAATGCAAATGAAGATTAGCAAACCAAGATCTCACTCCTAGGTGGTTAAACCTAAATATCAGGAGCACTAGCTCTGATACCAATTGAAAGATCACCTAGAGGGGGGGTGAATAGGTGATTATGCTAATCTAGTCAACTCAATACGGAATTAAAAACTAATTTACAATTTCAACAAAAGATGCACATAACCAAGCCAAGCATATAAGTATGTATGAGCAATATGAATAGATGCAAGGCACAAAGTAAAGAGAGAGGGAGTAAGAGTCAATGAACAAGCGCAAACACCAAGATATGTTTCGAGGTTCGAGCACCCAGCTCTACATCCCCGCCTTCACCCAGAAGGATTTTAAGTCCACTAGCTTGTCCACAAAGGACTCCCACAAAGGGAACCTCCACCGAGGATTTGGGGCAATCACAATACAATGAGTACCCAACTCCTCTCCTTACAAACACAACCTCCTCCTTGAGGCACAACTCCAAGCCAACAAACAATCACCTCACAACCCGAGGGATTAGCATAAAGCCAAGCAAGGATCACCTCACAACTTGAGGGATACAAACCACTTGCACAAACAACCTCCTCAACCCAAAAGGGAAAAGCACAAAGCAAAGTATAGAGGGTTTACAACTTGGTGGTTCAACAACAACCACAAACAATCTCTTTTCCCACACACAAAGATCCTATAGAGAAGATAGTAGATTTTTGCTCAAGTGTGGAGAAAACCAAGGGATTTGAAACCAGCAACTCAAAGAAAATCTTTGGGAAATAATAGAAAATGAAGATAGTGAAGTTCAAACAAAAGCTTTTCCCAAAATCCTTTTCCTTTGGTTTTTCAAACCCTAATAAAAACACCAAAATGATTGTTCAATTTGAATTCAAAATCTCTTTTAATTGCTGTGAAAACACCAGAGAGTAAGGAAAAATTCGCACAAAAAAATCTTAGAGAAAAACTCTTTCCAATGGGATATTTATAGACCCCAGAAAAATATAGCCGTTGGCAGCAGAAATGCCAGAAATACACTGCCGGTCGACCGGTCCGGTCGACCGCCCAACGGTCAATTTTTGCCCGTTGGCAGCTGCCGGTCGACCGCCCCGGTCGACCCAAACAAACAGAGAGCTCTGCTCTCAGACCGGTCGACCGGTCCGGTCGACCGTCCCAGTGTCTCCAAACGTGCACAGATCTGTGCACGTCGGTCGACCGGCCCGGTCGACCGACTTCATCCTAGTCGACTTGGTCAGTTGACTTGGTCGACTGGTGAAGCCCGGAACAGAAAACTGGGTTAGAAACATATTTAAAAATTCTCATTTCTAAAAATCACCAAAAATAGTTTTATCATTTTGCATTGATATATAAACATGTGGTAAAAAGTTTAGCTCAAATATCAATCAATATGAACTATTTTGTCTCTTATCATTTTTACCAAAAACCAAAAACTGTATTTTCTAAAACTTGGATTTTGAATAGAAAATACGTTTTGTCCAAAACTCTTCCAAATACAAAAACATGATATTTCAACACTTTGAAGCATGATGCATATGGATAGAAATCCAATATACATGAAACATATATATATATCATAGTTTTTGTCATTAATTTCAAAATATGTTTGTCAAAAATACCAAAACATAAAACACATGAATGAGTGAGTCAAAACTAAGTTTGTCTAGGAAATTAAAGCATGCATGTATATAGAACAAATCATATATATATTAAACTATGTAAACTTGTTTTGATCTATCTATTCATGAAAACCAAGATCGGTTAAACCTAAAACCGAAAAACCAAAACCAATATTCAAAACATGAAACGTGTGTGTTGTGAACTTGAGCATTATCATACTATTCTAATCTTTACAATTTGGATTTAAACACAAAACTAAACTATGGTACCGAAGTCTTCTTGTAGAGCGCAATCTCCAAGCCGACTCGATCCAAAACTCCTTGATCCATCGAGCAAGTGCTATATGTGATCTTTGACGCTCGGGCTCTTGAATCAACTTGTGAAAGATGTGTGGAAGCTTTCACCAACTAATAACTTGATTAATGATCTGAACTAAACTCACAAGATTATTAGTACACATAACTACATGAGTTAATCATCATCAAAACTAGAGTGGAAGGCCTTTGGGCCAACACCTTGCTCCAGCACTCTTCAACAGTAAAGAAAATGAATTGAAAAGACACGTGCCTAAATGCAAACGTCTAATCAACTTTTTAATTTTTCAACAAACATTTTACTGTTGATTTATTAGCAGGCTTTTGGTGATGGCATATAAGAATTAAGATTTGCAGCAGCTATGTTTTTGCAAAGAAAGCACCCTGCATAAAATCAGTTTAGTAGTCAACTCCTTTTTGCCGCGGATCCGTGGCTTTGGCCGCGAAAACTCAGCAAATCAGAGGGCACTTGGTCTCTGCTTTCTAGAGCAGAGGCCCAAGACCACTTATATGTTACTGCAATCTTATTTTCCTGATTTGCTTGCCCTATAACCTGCAATAGAGAAGAAAATTCGTTTTAGTTCTAAAAAAAATTTCAATAAAATCAGATTTCAATAAAAATCGTTACCCTCTCCGGCAATGGCGCAAAAATTTGATTGAAGCTTTACCTGCACACAAAATACAAAACTTTAGAACTTCAACATAGAGATGTGCAAGTGCTCAATTCTTACCGCTATAGCAAGTGGCTATGCGGGTCGTGATCCACAAGGAGGGTTAGCGATAGAATCGTTCAAGGTTCTTTATTGAAATCTTTATGAAGACAAAATGAAAGTTCTTCTTTGTTTTAAAGAAATGAAAATGAAAACGAGTTATGTTAAGGTTAGAGAGAAAATGGTAGAATGAGAAAGTGGAAAAGAATGGAGAATGACTATTTACAAAGAAATGGAAAAGAAAGCGACTATATACAAATGATTTGGGAAAGAAGTGATTTGAAGATATGGTGTTGGTGATTTAATTTACAGAAATAAAAGAAAAGAAAGAAGATGAAAGAAGTACTCACCTAGTTTGGTTGATGACTTACCTGGAACCCTTGCATGTTCTACCTTACTTTGGAGGCGTTCAACGCATAGGTCATAAGATCGAGCTCAGTCCCTATTCGCATTATATCATCAAGCCTTGCAAGAATGAAGTGATACGGATCTTGAGGAGGAGAACGTCTTCATGAAGTATCGTTGGCACTCACAAAGGCTTTTGTATACTTATACTTCTGGATTCACTTGCAAGCTCATCAAAAACAAAAGAGGTAAAGTAGAAAGAGGAAGAAGAAAACAAAAGAAAATACAAACATAAACAAATGTTTACCTTTATTGCTTGCAGAAACAATGGAAGAAAGGAGGAGGGTACATCAGTGTCACTCTCAACATAAGCCTCTCTCTTACTTACATGAATCTTCATCTAACCTAAGCTTACATACAAATTACATAAAAAGAAAAGAAAAACCTAAACTACAAAGAATGAAAACTAGGCTAAATCCTATCTCTGCATGGTCGTCCCATTTTCAGTGAAAATACTGGCTTTTTATAGGCAAAAACCCAACCTACAGGATCCCGGGGAGATCGGGGGAGCAAACGCTCCCCCTAACTCCACAACCAAGCCACGGAAACACGGCTTTGGCCGCGTTTCCGCGGCAAGGGTGTGGCCAGGTGGCCACACCCTGTTGGTGGGTCTCCCCAGTTTCACGTTCTGCTTTTATCTTCAGTTGGTTTTCTCGTTTGAGTCCAGGATTGTGACGAAATGGCCTTTGATTCTTGGCTTTAACCGATCGATTCTGAGAGGATTCTTCTCAACTGGTTTTCAACCTCTTGATTTTGCCCTGATTCACTGATTTCGAATTAATTCTGATTTAATTCAGAATTTGGTGGGCTTTTGGGCTCATTTCTCTTCATCTCCTTAAGGAATGGGCCTGCAAATAAATTAAACATTTAATTAGGACAATGCAGATTTTATTCTATAATAAGTATGGAAATATGATATTAAATATGCAACATTAGCGACCAATCAGAAACCAGACCGCGTTCAGATTTGTACGCGTCTGAAGTCCACAACTTCAACCGCGTCCGCCCTTAAACTTTTCTATTTCTGACTTAATAGAATTTTAGGCCTTCTGCACCGGTCATCCCCGCGTCTGAAGTTTACAACTATAATCGTGTTTGTCTTTCAGCTTTTCTGTTTCTATCTTAATAGAATTTTAACCTTCTGATTTTTGTTTATTGCAGGTAGTTTTAGTCAGTCTTTTGCATCTTCGATGGGCCCTTGGGAGAATATTTCGACCTCTTTTGCATCTTCGATGGGCCCTTGGGAGAATATTTCGACCAACGAACTTGTTCGATGTTGAGCACTGGAGAAATCAAGGCTCCTGTTCATGGGCGAGGAGGATTTGCGTGACTGATGACATCCGTCAAGACCTTATTGGACATGATGCACCGGCAGTGCCCCCGGGTTTGTCATGGTCACAGTGGGTATGGTGGTGGGTATGGTACTCTTGCTGGTCACAGGAAAGAGGACGTCACATGTAAGGTCTCGGATCCTCCTTTCACCAATCTTACCCCCAGAAGTGACCTCGACGAAAAACCCATGCTCATTAGATGACTTTCTGGTGGTAGAGATGTTCATCAACGAAGGATCATGGCCCACACCAGTTAATCGGGTGGAATCAGAAGGTTCTGCTGCATTTTGACCTCAAGAAACATCATTGTTCTTGGTCAACGATGGGCTCCTTCAATGTTTCCATCATGCATCATGATGTAACCAGCATCCGATCATCTCAACAGTGCTCAGCCCTTCTTCGGCACTCTTCCAAACATCTTGTATTTGGAGTAGTGTAATACCTTAAGGTGTGAGTACAACCTTTTACTGAGAGAGACGGACTTCTCTGTACTCCTTTATTGTAACACCCAATCTTATTGTATAAGAGAGCGTCTTGTATCACTTTCATATATTTGAATATAAATAAAAGTGACACTTTTTCTTGTCTTCTTCTATTGTCTTGAATTCCTTTTTCGCATTGAAAATCAGACAAATAGAAGTAAAGGATCTTTGACTTGCTAAAAATATGTGATAATCTTAATGAGTCAAAGTTTGGGAAAAATCCTATTTCAAGAATTTAAGAATGCCGTCAGAGGTGTGATATTAACTTGACAGGAGTAAGATGGTTCTTGTGGACTTGCCAATCTATAATGAGAATGACAAGTGAAATTTGTACCCCCGGAGGATGAGTTTTCATCAGAGGTTTGGTGTTAACTTGACTAAGACCCAGCTGGGGATTTAATAAAAACACTGTTAACGGTGTAATGTTAACCTAACAATGTTTTTAAGTGGACTTGTTATTCTGTTGACAAGAATAACAAGTGAGACTAGCCTCGCAGGGAATCTAGGAGAACCTTTACCGTTAGAGGTGTGATATTAACTTAACGGGTTGAATTAAATCTTGTCAGAAGTGTGATGTTAAATTGACAAGGGTGTGAGTCAGAGGTGTGATATTAACTTAACTCAAGAATGTTTCAGCTTCATTTGGGAAAACTGAAAGTGTCACTGTCATAAGTGTAATGTTTAACTTGGTAGTGAGGTTAATGCTAGAGGTGTAATTTTGAACTTGGCATTGGTCATCTCGACTTTGACAAGAAAGTCCGAGGAAAAGTCATGGCCATAGGTGTATTGTTGAACTTAGCAAATGAACTGGACGCTAGAGGTGTGATGTTAAACTTAGCATCACTCATCTCAGCTTCGATATGTAAGCTTGAGGAAAAGTAACTGTCAGAGATTTAATATTGAACTTGGCAGCAACTCAATCACTGTTAGAAGTATAGTGTTAAACTTAACAGTAATTTATCAGAGGTGTATTGTTAACCTGACATTAATCGATTTGCGATATGAGCAATTTTGAGGATTTATCATTCTATTGATGAGAATTGATAAGTGAAGTTTGAAATGTCAGAGAATATTAACTTAACAAATTCGAAGACTTGCTATTCTATGTAGAGGAGAGACAAATAAGGTTTGTACTCAATAGGGAGTATTGAAATTTTTTATTGCCAGAGGTATAGTGTTAACGTAGCAATGATTATATTTTGTGGACCTACCATTCTGTGGATGAGCATTGGTAAGGGATTTTGGTGGAAAGAGTGGAATCAAATCCACTAGGATTTTTAGCAAACCCCCAGCTATCAACAGATTTGGTGTGCCTTTACTAACTACCGTTTGAGTTGGGCTAGCCATGCTATTCCCCTCAGCATGATGAGTCGTCGAAGACTTATGTTGGGCTTAAAAGCCAACATTTTCCTCTATCCTTAGCCGTCGGAGGCTTCGGATGTTAATCAAAAGAGTAGCTAATACTAAAACCCAAGTTTCGCATTTTGTTTCTTTCTCAATATTTACATCATGCATCATGATGCAGCCAGTGCTCGGTTAGCTTGACACTGATCTATCGTGATGTGATCTAGTAAAAGAAAGAAGCTCTTCTTAGATCTGGAGTTTTGATCAGAGGTGTAATATTAACTTAATCGGAGGAAGAGTGCTATTAAGGATAGTATTTCTTCGAGAATCTGCCATTGATTGGCATCATGAGTGTATCACCGTTTGAGGTTATGAGGTGATATGCTCCATTTGAGTAGACTGAGACTCTACTACAAATGGTCCTTGCCATTTGGGCTGGAATTTTTCTTTTGTCTTATGTGTCATTACCATGGGTCTTTTGACAGCTAAGACAAGGTTACCATTCTTGAAAGTTCGCTCTTTAACTTTTTTGTTGAAGGCTCTGATAATTCGAGCTTGGTATAGCTCAATTTGCTATTGGGCTTGCAGACGTTTATCTTCTAAAGCCTCCAGTTCTTGGAGTCACAATCGATGCTTCTCCTCATTTGTAATCTCTGCTGTCAGGGCGACACGTAGAGATAGAATTTGAATTTCTAATGGAAGTACGGCTTCACACCCATATACCAAAGAGAATGGTGTAGCTTTCATTGGGGTTCGAACTGTCGTGCGATAGGCCCGTAAGCATTCACCTAATTTGTCGTCCCAATCACGTTAGCTTTTCGAGACAAATTTCTTAAAAGCTTGCCAATAGTCTTGTTGAAAGCTTCTGTAAGACCGTTAGCGGCTGGGTAGTATGCTATTGAGGACACATTCTGGATCCTGAACTTATTGCAGAACCTCTGAAAAGCCTGACTGACGAACTGGGGTCCATTGTCATGGATAATTCGTCGGGGCACACCAAAACGGTAGATGATGTGATGTTTAACAAATTTGATTACATCAGAGGTCTTTACCTTCCTTAAAGGGATAGCTTCGGCACATTTAGAGAAGTAATCGGTTATGGCTAAGATGAACCGGTGTCCTTTGGATGTTGGCGGGCTTATAAAGCCAACTACGTCCATCCCCTACATCTCAAATGGCCAGGTAGAAGTTGTAGAGTAAAGATACCCTGGTGCTTGATGGATGAAATCGCCATGAACTTGGCAGGCGTGACATCGTTTAGCATAAGTGATGGCGTCCGGGATCATCCTGGGCCAATAATACCCTAATCTTCGGAGTTGATTCCTAAGCTTTGGACCAGGTTGATGAGCTCCACACATACCATCATGTGCTTGTTGGAGTACCTCCTGCGCCTCTTTCCGTGATAGACAGTGGAGAAAGATCCCATCATGCGATCGACGATACAGTGTTCGCGTGACCGCATTATAATAGAATTTGGGGGCTTTCCTTCTAATGGCAGCTGCTTCTTTGGGATCATCAAGGAGAATGTCGTACAAGGTATAGTCAATGTAAGGGAATCGCCAATCCCTAGGCTGTGGACCGGCTGACGACTCAAGAGCTTCTTTGACTTGACAATCTCCTGTCGGCTTTTGGTAATCTTCAAAAGTGAATCTTGGGCAATACAAGTCGTGGCTGTAAACAAGTTTTTTCTCTACTACTCCAGCTAGAAGGGCTAAAGAAGCAGTGAGAGATGCCAGCGCATCTGCATGCGCATTTCGCTGGTGTGGTACGTGGTCGATGTAAAAGTTTCTGAACTTTTCGGCCATAGAGATAGTTGCGTTGTAATAGGATATTAAGTCTTCATGTCTGACTTCGTACTCCCCGCAAATTTGGTTAACGATGAGTTTAGAGTCACCGTATGCCTCGAGATTTTTAACGGCAACCTCATTGACGATTTGCATTCCAATCAAGAGGGCATTGTATTCCGCTATGTTATTGGATCAAGGCTCGGTTAATGAGAAAGCTCGAGGAATCACAAAATCCTATGGGAAGACGAGTACTATACCCACTCCGGCTATGACATGCCCTTGCGGACTTGTTCTTGATGCACCGTCGAAGAAGAGTCGCCACACTTGTCTTTCAAAAGATTTCTGGGTCAGACAAACTTCAGCGACCTCGTCTGGGAGATCCTCGTAAAGTTCGGTTACCCTCGGACTGGATGCTCAGCCAGGAAATCCGCCACCGCTTATCCCTTCACGGCTTTTTGTGGTAAAAAATGCATTTCATATTAGGATAGCAGTATGGCCCATTTTCCCAATCGGCCGTTTAATGACGATGGCTTTGTCATGAGTAACCTCAAATGGTTAACCCTTGATATGACGTTTATAGTCTGACCCACCAAGTAGTGTCGCATTTTCTGGACGGCGAACACAATGCCAAACATTCCTTTTCGATCGAGTTGTATCGATGTTCGGCCCCGATCATAGTCCTATTCAGATAATAGATTTCTTGTTCGTATCCTTGATCATTATTCTGGGCTAGTAAAGCTCCTAGGGAATGATCCATTGCTCGAATATATATCAGGAAAGGTTTTCCAGACACCGGAGCTGCAAGGACCGGTGGTTGCATGAGGTATTGTTTGATCTCCTCGAATGCTTGTTGGCAAGCATCATCCCAAATGAATGAGATACCCTTTTCATCAATTTGGTAAAGGGTTGGCATCTTCCAAAGAGGTTTGAGATAAACCTTCGAATGTATGCCAGTCGTCCTTGCAATCCCCTAAGCTCCCTGAGGTTCCTCGGAGGTTGCATCTCCTGGATAGCGCGAACTTTTTTTGGGTCTAAATGAGTTCCTGTAGAAGTTACCACAAACCCTAGGAATTTGCCGCTGGCCACCCCCAGGAAGGATTTGGTGGGGTTCATCTTCAACTGGTGTGCCCACATGATTTCGAAGATCGTCTTCAGATCGATTATGTGATCACCTTTGGTGCATCTTTTCACTGCAATGTCATCAACATAGCATTCCACTGTTTTACACATGTGCTCGTGGAAAATGGCATTCATAGCTCTCTAATATGTGGCCCCCGCATTTTTCAGTCCAAAGAGCATGACAGTATAGTAGTATACCCCCAGTGGTGTCCTGAAAGAAGTATGTTTTTCATCATCAGGATACATTTTGATTTGATTATACCCTGAGAATCCATCCATGAAGGACATTCGCTCAAACACGCATGTGTTGTCAATCATGACATCTGTGATGATTGGGAGAGGGAATTCGTCTTTGGGGCAGGCCTCATTTAGATCACGAAAATCAATACAAATCTGGATCTTTTCGTTCTTTTTGGCAACGGGGATGATATTGGCTACCCAATCAGGATGTTGCTCTTCCCTAATGAAGCCAGAGTCTATGAGTTTTTTGACTTCTGACTGGATTACTTTCATTATTTCTAGACGGAACCATCGCTGCTGCTGTTTGACTGGCTTCATGTCTGAATTAATGTTAAGGCGATGCATAGCCACTCGAGGATCAAGCTCAGGCATGTCCTCGTAGTTCCAAGCAAAAACATCTATATACTCTCGCACAAGAGATATTAAATATTCTTTCTCGAAGGATGATAGGCTTTTGCTTATAAAGATGGGCTTAGGATTAGCCTCATCTCCCAAATTAATCTGGGCAACTTTATCCTCCGTGGGTGGCTCGCGCTGTTCAAAGCGCGTATTCCAGAGAGTATTTAGGTATTTGATCCAAGGATCTGTATCAGACTGGATCATTTCTTCACCTCTGTCTTCCAGTTGGCTCGTTGAAACCATATATACTGAAAGTTCTCTGAAGAGGTTGCCAATACTAACATCTGAGTCCCACGATGACGTGCCAGATAAATAGTCATGGTATAGTGACTCTTCAGACTCAGAGGCTGACGGAATTTGGGTTGACACATAACCCAAAGCCCTGCGAGTTCGATAGTAATAATCAGGAGATTTCCCTTTCGGAATGAAAGACCGGAGCAGTGTTCTTCTTCCTTTGCCGAAGTTCAACCTAGGACTATTTGTCAGATCATACCCCATGCTTTCCATCATTCTGAGTATATTTAGCTCATAATGGATGAACTGAGGAGGTTCATTGTCGCTTTCTGACTCTTCACGAGACATCAGTTCGGACTTGATTTGTCCGAAAAGGATTGGTTTTTGGCCTTTGCGTCTAGCTGGGACCATGAATATTGATTCTTGCGCATCACCGACAACTTGGTACGTTTTGAAGGATGACTTCACTGGTACATGCAATGATATCAAAGCATCCATTGCCAACCAGGGGTCATTATCCACTTCGGTACTAGTGTCTGATGGCACTGAATAAGAAGCGAACACAGAAAAGTAAGCCAAATTTAACTCTTCTTTAATGCACCACCCACCTACATCATTGGCGGTGTTATTAACATCAAGCTTATTAATACTCATTACAAGTGGATCTAATTCCCACATGCACTCTTCTTCCACCTCTGGCTCGGTGTCCGCTTCATTACCAGAGTCTGGTTCCTCTGGTTGTAGGTTCTCGTTTGTTCCCAGAGAGTCCTGGTACAGGAGAGAGTCTGTGAAATAATTCTCTACCCCCTTGAACGGATGCTTTTTAGCAATCAACGTTCGTACCTTTTCACTTCCGTCGATGTATTTCATAACTTGGTGGAGAGTGGAGGGAACAATGGAATTACAATGAATCCATGGTCGTCCAAACAGCAAATTGTATGAAGTGTCGGCATCGATCACATAGCACGTCACTTCAGACTTTAAATCCCCAATTTCGCATTTGAGCTTGATCTTCCCTATTGGGCGCGTACCATTAGCATTGAAACCATAAATGGTAGTCTGGGTGGCGCTCAATCGGTGAGTAGGAATCCCTAAATGTTGCATGACCCGGTGAGGGATAACGCTCAACGCGGATCCCGGATCTACCTGAATGCGGCTTACTTCAGACGATCTAATATACCCTGTGAAGTATAGGGGCCGATCATGTTTCTCCTTAACCGGCATATCATCTGCCGTGAAGGTGATGCAGGGAGCAATTTGGGAGGCATGGAGGCAATCCTCTACATCTTCCTCCTGTAGTCCAGCCGGTATCTGGGTCATGAAGACCTCAACATTAGCTAGGGCCTCTCTCAAAGCTTCTCTGGTTGACTTTGATAGCCTCAGGAGCTCGTAAAGAGTGATTCGGGCTGGGATATTGGCCAGTTGAGCCAGGACGTCAAAGCGGTAAGGTGTTGTGGATCCTTTCACATTATCCTTTGGGAGGGCTTTAGAAAATCGAAACTCTTTATGCTTCTCCACCAGTTATTTCGTGGAGGGCTTGGCTGACTCTGTAGTAGGTTTAGGAGGGGTTGCCACCATTTCGTCATACTTTTTTAAATATGACTAGCTCGAATGAGTTTCTGCCACGAGTGGTTGATTAGGTTCTGCGGTGAGAACTATTGTTTCCTCTTCTGAATCAGTTAGTGAGGAAATATCGGTTTCTGCATCTCCGGAAGAAGTGCACACCACATTACAGGACGAAGCTTTCGCTTTGCCTTTGGACCTTCTGCTGGTAACAGTGGTCCATTGCTGGCCGTCCACAAGATCGGGATGAACCTACATAATTTCCCCCTGAGGTGTGGGGACAGGTATAAGTCCCTTCTCTTATTGATGGTGAGGGTCTATATTGATCATTCTTAGTTCCCCTCTTGGGATGGGGACTACTCTAGAGGGTGTTGGAGGTTGTCTTCCAAACTAGAGGAATGATGTCATATTAGCCGTCACTTTCTCTTGCTTTGGACGGAGTTTTAGTACCTCTGCATCAATTAGAGCCTGAAGGATGTCTTTGAAGACATAACAGCTCTTGGTGAGATGTCCCAGCATCCTATGATACATGCAGTAGTTAGGATTGTCGGTTTTACTGACTTCTTCAGGACGTCTCACTTCAGAAAGCTTCAATCTGTTTCTCTTGTTGAGTAACTTGAACAATGAATCAACATGTTCGTCTTTGAAGGAATATTGTTTATTGGCGCGTGGCTAACTTGAAGAGCCACTTCCCTTGACCAGCTGAGGTTTGGCAGCGGATTTTGTCTCTGTCACTAAGTTATCTTTCCTTTTTGCTGGAAAAGATGTTTCTGGCGTGCGCCTTGTTGACCTTTCGGGTCTGGGTTTGTTTTCTTCTGCCCTAACCCTGGCGACAATTTCTTCAGCCTGTTCACCTTGTTGGACCAATTGCTTCCAGGTGCGGCGGCAACTCCTATTTGGGCGAGGAGCGACGTTTGTAGATTGTGGCGGCATGTTTCTACCAGGATGACCTGGGTCATACCGCTAGGACATCGGAGTGCCATATTCTGAAATCTTTTTACAAATGATTTGACTGACTCTCCCTTTCGCTGCTTTGTGGCCAAAAGAGTAGGCATTGTAATCTTTGAGTCGTCTTCAAAAAAGCGTGTTAGGAAAAATTTCTCCAGATCATTCCAATTTTTAATAGAATTTTTCGGGAGCTTCATGAACCATTTAAAGGCGAGCCCTTTTAAAGTGCCAATGAACAAACGTGCCAAGATGGCATCATTATCTACCATATTCCCCATCTGAGACTTGAAGTAGTAGATATGTTAGTTCGGTGACCCTTTGCCGTCAAATGGCTGTAGGGTTGGAGCTTTGAACTTGGGGGGTATGAACAAGGTCCCACTCGGCCGGATATGGCCGGACCACTCCTGCTTCTTGGAGGCCTTTCCGATTAGTAAGGGCCTCGAGACGTTGCTCCAATTGACTCACTCTCTTAGAATGAATCCTTCCATTGTCCGAGTTGCCTTCCCCCTTAGATGAGGATTTAGACGACTCAGAAGTAGATTGCTCTTTCTCCTCGATATGCACTGAAGATGAGTTTTCTCCTTCCTTTCGTTTGCCTTTAGACTTTTTAGAGGAGGTTTTGTCAGTCGACTTCCTCTTGTATTCAAGCAATTGTTCCAGCATTAGTTTGAGAGAATCGATGGATTCTTGTTGAGCACGAATCATCTCAAATTGTTCCCTCTGGACCTGGGCTTGTTGCCCAAAGCATCTGGTCGTCTCCTCAGGAGTATTTGTCATGTATATGAAGGTTTCCTTCTCTATGGAAGAGTTCGAAACCTATGACTCTGCAATGGCAGAATGTGAGTCATTTACTTCGATGTGTGAGTCATTTACTTCGATGCCCCGAGCCAAGGCACTGTGATTGAATTTTTACCTGCACACAAAATATAGAATATTAGATTTAGAAGTAAAGATGTGCAAGGTGCTCAATTCTAATCCGCGGTAGCAATGGCTAAGCGGGTCGTGATCCTCAGGGAGGGACTAGCGATGGAAGCGTTTAAGTAAGTTCTCTAAAAATTTCTTCTTTTAGTTATGAAAAGAAAAATAAGAAAATATTAGTCAAAGTTAGGTTAGAAAGTGTAACGCCCCGATCCGGCGGATACGGAGACATTACTGCAACGTATATACGCAAGTCAGAAGTACCTTCACGTATATACGCTAAGCATCAGTACAGGCAAGAATCAGAGTACGGAAGCAAGTGGTGCATTATACATTCCAACATATGAGTACAATTACAAAGTTATCACCAGAGGTGATCAATATTACAATAATATTACATCACCTGACAGGCGCAATTGCGAGAATACAAGAGATATACAGGAGTAAACAGTATAAAAGGCACTCACGAGTTTATAAAAGGAAAAACTCGGGAGGCACACAGGGGGGCCTGGAAGGATGGAGCTCTGGGCGGTCTGCTGGGGATCCACGCTTCAGCTGCGCCACTCTGATCAACAACAGGGAGAATCCACACGCTCCAAGCTCCTTGACCTGGACATGAGAATCCAGGGGAGTCAGATGAAACTCCCCAGGCGAGTGGTGAAGCAAAAGCCAAGTGGCGAGCAAGGGTAAGCACATGTAAAGCGATAAGACCAAGTATAGCCGAGGACGAGCAAATCTGATTGTATGGTTTCAGATCACGGCTCCATAAGACTAGTACGTCGAAGGAATAATCCAAACAAGGAAACCCTCATCTATATACCTTTATCTTATGTCACCATAATCCAAGCACATACAATCCAATTGTACTCTGGGCATGATAAGATAATGAACAGGAGGCAAGTGGATACAAGGAGTAAAGCAGGGCATGAGCAGTTAATGTAATAATAACCATAAAACCGGAAATCCGATGTAAAACCAGTACAAGCAAATATGATGAGGCATATCACAGATTCATAGCCGTTTAAGCTGCAGGTTTCAGTATGCGTCCCATTCCACATACCTCTACTTACAACTTAAAGAGCCGATTATTATCTTGACACTTATTATTACTCGTCTTACCCTGATATCTAGCTATGTGAACTAGCGTCCCAGCACACATAGATCCATATCCGAGTAAGGCAAGGTTGTTATTGGAAACCAGCGGGGGTATCAACGAACTATGTTTACAGTGGGTCCCGTACATACCCGGGACCACGGCCCAGGATTGTTCCGTTGCTTGGTGACGGAACCTGCCGCAAGGCTAACAGGAGGGACTTATGTATGCCCTTATCATGATTCAGGAGGAGGGAGCCAGCACTCCCCTCGGTCGCCTGGAGGCCCACAGGTCAGACCGGAAGTTTTAGTTGCACAACATGCCTAATACCACTGTAAACACGAACACATATTGATAGCCGCATGTTTCCCCCGACCCGATGCAAGTTGTTCCTTTTATGAATTATTAGATTAATTATCAATTTACGGGAATAACAAGAGCAGGACATGATCAGGAATTCAGGAGTTCAGGTCACTGTATATAATACAGGATAACAGGTCACTGATCATGATACAGGATATCAGGTCACTGTACATAGTACAGGATAACAAGACAGGGTTCCCGTAAATGTGATAATCACAGGTCAAGTATATCATGCTGAGTGTCAAGGGATAGCATGACAAGATGGTGATATTAGACAGGTAACCAGTCATGTCAAGAGATTGATAATAATCCGGTGGCAAGTCATGTCATAACGAGGGGTCTTGCCAAGAAGTAGCATGTCAGGTGATATACATGTGTTAAATAGTATCATGTAATGACAAGTAGTATAAACAGGAGACAGGCATTAGCATGTAGTATAGCAGTAGCTGAGCACAACTAAGCGGAGTTGAGCAAGCTGGAATACAGACAGCAAGCAGGATTTATCCCTGGAGCGTCTGGCAAGGTTACCGGGATAACTCGGCTTATAGTGCGAGTAGAAAATCCGGCAGCATCTCGCCTAGACGAATCTAGTGACAAAGCGCTGAACGCTGATCATTATGACCAGGCGGAGCCGAAGACCTGACGGTCCCAATCACTTCCCTTTCGGGACAGTGAGTGACCGGAGGCTGAATACCGAGAAACCTGCCGGCCCCAATCACCTCTCTTTCGAGATAGTGAGTGACCGGAGGTTGAACTGAGAGACCTGCCGGTCCCAATCACCTCTCTTTCGAGATAGTGAGTGACCGGAGGTTGAAGGGTCCGGAAGCCAAGTATGGTATAAGGCGGTACAATACATCACAGGCATGGTATATGTACAAGAAGGAAACTACCCTAGTACAAGCATTCGTCACAGAGCAATACATGTCCAGATATTGGCACTCGGCCATACACAAATACGGGGACTTAGCCCAATACATAATACATGGAAACATAGAATAAAATACATGTCGACCCGACGAAGCGGGGAAACCCAAATGGAGGCGAGAGCGAGAACACTCGCCTAAATCACCGGAAAGCCGAAAAGTCTGGAATCCATGGAACTCGCGCACGCGCCATAATTATATAAATATTTAGAGGAAGAAAGTGAAGAGGAGAGAGGAGATACAGGGAGACGCGGGTTGGAAAGTGAGACGCGGGGGTTGCAGACGCGGGAGACGCGTCGCAGGAATAGCAGACGCGGGAATCACAGACGCGGGAGTCGCGTTGTGAAGACACCACAAACGCGGGGTAGCAGACGCGGGATAGCAGACGCGGGATAGCAGACGCGGGATTCGCGTCGCAGAGATGCCTCAAACGCGAGATCTGCGTTCAAGTGCGGACGCGAGGGAAACGCGGACGCGGACGTGGGTTCTGCGTCGCGTTAATACAGAAACGCGCGGAGCGCGTTAAGGGATTGCCTAGACGCGGGGTGAGATCCGCGTTAGGAAAGTCTTGGCGAGGAAAGTCACTCGCCGACAAGATTCCTTGCTGCGCCCGACGAAGGGAAGTTCGGCCCCAATCCAAAAGGAGGGTACCGGCCCTAAGTCTTGCCAACGGAGAAGAACGCGGCCCCAATCCAAAAGGAGTGGCCGGCTCTTGAGTCTTGCCGACGAAGAAGAGCACGGCCCCAATCTAAAAGGAGTGGCCGGCTCTGAAAGAGTCATGTCCAAATGGAGAAGACGAACAGGAAGAGGAACCAGGAAGAGAGAGAGAGACTCAGGAAAGAGAGTGAGAGGTCCAAGAGAGAGAGAGAGAGATGAAGGCAGGAGAGAGAGAGAGAGAAATCCAAGGGAGAGAGAGAGAGAGAGAAACACAGGGAGAGAGAGAGGGTGAAATCCAGATCCAGGGAGAGAGAGAACAGGGAGCAGGGGAGCTGTTGCTCCCCTCCCACACACGCGCAGGGGGCTGGAGCCCCCTGGCCGGACCTGGCCGCCGGCCAGGTGGCGGCGCCGGGCGGCGCCGGCCAGGTGGCGGCGCCGGGCGGCGCCGGCCACCGGCAGAGGAGGAGGGGGCGGCTGCCCCCTCAACAGAGAGAAGGAGGGGGCTGTGCCCCCCTCCAGCAGAGAAAAGAGAGGGGGCTTGTCCCCCTCTCAGCCCAGCACAGGGGGCCCAGGCGGCCCCCTGGCCGCCCACGGCCGCCGGCACAGCGCCGGCGGCGCCAGAACAGGGGTGGCGCCGGCCACCCCAGGAGAGGAGAAGGAGGGGGCTGCTGCCCCCTCCACAGCAGCGCACAGGGGGCCGGGTGGCCCCCTGGCCGCGCCCAAGGCCGCCGGCACAGCGCCGGCGGCGGCCCGCCCTCGCCGGGGCGCCGGAGAAGAAGGGGAGCCGGTGAAGGTGGTGGTCGGTCCCAAGGGAGAGGAAGAAAAGAAATGGAAAAGAAAAGAAAAGGAAGAAAAGAAAAGGTGAGGAGAAGAGGAGGCCGGAGCTCGAGGTCCCTCGCCGGCGCCGTGGCCGGAGCACCGGTGGTGGAGGTGGCCGGTTGGATTGGGTCGTCGGCCACGAAGTGAAGGAGAAGGGAAGAAGAGAAATGAAAAAGGAAAGAAAAGAAAAAGAAAGAAAAAGAAAAAGTAAAAGGAGAGAGAGAGAGAGAGATTGTGATGGTGATGGGGATGTGATGGGAGTAGGTAAGGGGGGTGGTGTTTCCCACGTGGGGGATGGCTGGATCAATGGAGGGAAAGAAAAGGAAAGAAAGAAAGAAAAGAATGGATTAGAATAAAATAATAATATTATAATATAGTCGCGAAATATCGATTGTTCCAGAAAAATCCCCAAAAATACCCGGAGGTAGAAAACGTCATCCTGAGGAATAATATGAAATCGGTTTTCCAAAATAAAATCCCGTTTTCAAATTAAAAATCCGGAAGCCAACCGCCGATACCGGTCTACACCGGGTCGGCCGGGTTTTGATAAATTCTGAAAAATCCCAGAAAATGTATTAAAGAAGAAAATATGATTTTAAGAAATAAAGTGAAAGCGAAATCCAGAAATTCAATCCCGGTTGTAAACTAAAAATCCTGGAATCAACCAGCGATACTGGCCGATACCGAATCCGGTGGAAATTTCATAAATTCATAAAATCCTCAGAAAAAGTATTTGGATAGGAAATGTGATTTTAAGAAATAATGTCTAAAAGCACTTCTCGTGATTCCAATTAGTTTATAAATTAAAAATCCGGGAATCGGTCAACGGCACTGGCCGACACCGGTTTTGAAGATTTCCAATTTAATTCAGGAAAATCCCAAAAAATCATAGAAAATCTAAAATATTGGAAAACGATGTTCAAAACTGAAATTGGTCAAATCGGAATAGTAGAAAGACCAAATCGAGTAATTCTCTAGGATCGGGCCCTTGGTTCAGACTAGGGCTGACTCCGAGTCCACGAATCCAAATTCAAGACAAAACGTTCATATAAAGAATTCATAATACAAAACAAATACAGGAAGTAAATCGAAAAATACGATCGAAAAATCTGAATACGCAACTAAGTACGTATTCCGAGAGCGGGGTGTTACATTCCATCCACCTTACAAAAAATTGCGTCCTCGCAATTTCGATAAGGGGTAAAATGAACACAAAGGGGACAAGGGTGGAATTTATACCAATTAAGATATGAAGCACTATAGGTAGGGCCCTCAAGTTGACTGATCAATAGTCAGAATATAGACGTTCTCTGCATTTCTGACTGTATAAATCTCTGAACGATGCCGAATAATACTGACTGATACCACAGCATTGCAATAGAATTCCCGCTGTACTGCATACTTAATGTCGCTCCAAGAATAAGCCAGAGTACCACAGATAAAGAAAACCCCGATAGTCCTGAGCATAATAAAGAAGACCGATAATTGAGAATTCTGAATACCAGGCATCGATCACTCTGAAAGATATAACCGAGATTATAGAATATCCGTAGAGAATCCCGAGTACTGACTTCTGAAAGATAACCCGATCGGGATCAATCCTGAGGATACCCGAGCTTCATGGAGTTGGCCGAAGAGATCACATAATAGTTTCATCCAGAACCAGCCACTACCTCTCTAGTATATCCATATCTTAAGTTGGTATAAAGGCTTCGAAAAACCAAAACAGGGAAAGGATGGAAGGGATTAGGAATCAAAGGAAAGATGATCAAGAAAAATAGATAACTCTGTACTTGTAGTTGGAATGTATAACCAGGACTCATGCATTCCAGTTGCAAATTCCTTTACCATTAATTTGCCGTCTGGACGTACTGAGGAGGTGAGAGCCTAGGCTCTGATACCAACCTGTAACGCCCCGATCCGGCGGATACGGAGACATTACTGCAACGTATATACGCAAGTCAGAAGTACCTTCACGTATATACGCTAAGCATCAGTACAGGCAAGAATCAGAGTACGGAAGCAAGTGGTGCATTATACATTCCAACATATGAGTACAATTACAAAGTTATCACCAGAGGTGATCAATATTACAATAATATTACATCACCTGACAGGCGCAATTGCGAGAATACAAGAGATATACAGGAGTAAACAGTATAAAAGGCACTCACGAGTTTATAAAAGGAAAAACTCGGGAGGCACACAGGGGGGCCTGGAAGGATGGAGCTCTGGGCGGTCTGCTGGGGATCCACGCTTCAGCTGCGCCACTCTGATCAACAACAGGGAGAATCCACACGCTCCAAGCTCCTTGACCTGGACATGAGAATCCAGGGGAGTCAGATGAAACTCCCCAGGCGAGTGGTGAAGCAAAAGCCAAGTGGCGAGCAAGGGTAAGCACATGTAAAGCGATAAGACCAAGTATAGCCGAGGACGAGCAAATCTGATTGTATGGTTTCAGATCACGGCTCCATAAGACTAGTACGTCGAAGGAATAATCCAAACAAGGAAACCCTCATCTATATACCTTTATCTTATGTCACCATAATCCAAGCACATACAATCCAATTGTACTCTGGGCATGATAAGATAATGAACAGGAGGCAAGTGGATACAAGGAGTAAAGCAGGGCATGAGCAGTTAATGTAATAATAACCATAAAACCGGAAATCCGATGTAAAACCAGTACAAGCAAATATGATGAGGCATATCACAGATTCATAGCCGTTTAAGCTGCAGGTTTCAGTATGCGTCCCATTCCACATACCTCTACTTACAACTTAAAGAGCCGATTATTATCTTGACACTTATTATTACTCGTCTTACCCTGATATCTAGCTATGTGAACTAGCGTCCCAGCACACATAGATCCATATCCGAGTAAGGCAAGGTTGTTATTGGAAACCAGCGGGGGTATCAACGAACTATGTTTACAGTGGGTCCCGTACATACCCGGGACCACGGCCCAGGATTGTTCCGTTGCTTGGTGACGGAACCTGCCGCAAGGCTAACAGGAGGGACTTATGTATGCCCTTATCATGATTCAGGAGGAGGGAGCCAGCACTCCCCTCGGTCGCCTGGAGGCCCACAGGTCAGACCGGAAGTTTTAGTTGCACAACATGCCTAATACCACTGTAAACACGAACACATATTGATAGCCGCATGTTTCCCCCGACCCGATGCAAGTTGTTCCTTTTATGAATTATTAGATTAATTATCAATTTACGGGAATAACAAGAGCAGGACATGATCAGGAATTCAGGAGTTCAGGTCACTGTATATAATACAGGATAACAGGTCACTGATCATGATACAGGATATCAGGTCACTGTACATAGTACAGGATAACAAGACAGGGTTCCCGTAAATGTGATAATCACAGGTCAAGTATATCATGCTGAGTGTCAAGGGATAGCATGACAAGATGGTGATATTAGACAGGTAACCAGTCATGTCAAGAGATTGATAATAATCCGGTGGCAAGTCATGTCATAACGAGGGGTCTTGCCAAGAAGTAGCATGTCAGGTGATATACATGTGTTAAATAGTATCATGTAATGACAAGTAGTATAAACAGGAGACAGGCATTAGCATGTAGTATAGCAGTAGCTGAGCACAACTAAGCGGAGTTGAGCAAGCTGGAATACAGACAGCAAGCAGGATTTATCCCTGGAGCGTCTGGCAAGGTTACCGGGATAACTCGGCTTATAGTGCGAGTAGAAAATCCGGCAGCATCTCGCCTAGACGAATCTAGTGACAAAGCGCTGAACGCTGATCATTATGACCAGGCGGAGCCGAAGACCTGACGGTCCCAATCACTTCCCTTTCGGGACAGTGAGTGACCGGAGGCTGAATACCGAGAAACCTGCCGGCCCCAATCACCTCTCTTTCGAGATAGTGAGTGACCGGAGGTTGAACTGAGAGACCTGCCGGTCCCAATCACCTCTCTTTCGAGATAGTGAGTGACCGGAGGTTGAAGGGTCCGGAAGCCAAGTATGGTATAAGGCGGTACAATACATCACAGGCATGGTATATGTACAAGAAGGAAACTACCCTAGTACAAGCATTCGTCACAGAGCAATACATGTCCAGATATTGGCACTCGGCCATACACAAATACGGGGACTTAGCCCAATACATAATACATGGAAACATAGAATAAAATACATGTCGACCCGACGAAGCGGGAAACCCAAATGGAGGCGAGAGCGAGAACACTCGCCTAAATCACCGGAAAGCCGAAAAGTCTGGAATCCATGGAACTCGCGCACGCGCCATAATTATATAAATATTTAGAGGAAGAAAGTGAAGAGGAGAGAGGAGATACAGGGAGACGCGGGTTGGAAAGTGAGACGCGGGGGTTGCAGACGCGGGAGACGCGTCGCAGGAATAGCAGACGCGGGAATCACAGACGCGGGAGTCGCGTTGTGAAGACACCACAAACGCGGGGTAGCAGACGCGGGATAGCAGACGCGGGATAGCAGACGCGGGATTCGCGTCGCAGAGATGCCTCAAACGCGAGATCTGCGTTCAAGTGCGGACGCGAGGGAAACGCGGACGCGGACGTGGGTTCTGCGTCGCGTTAATACAGAAACGCGCGGAGCGCGTTAAGGGATTGCCTAGACGCGGGGTGAGATCCGCGTTAGGAAAGTCTTGGCGAGGAAAGTCACTCGCCGACAAGATTCCTTGTTGCGCCCGACGAAGGGAAGTTCGGCCCCAATCCAAAAGGAGGGTACCGGCCCTAAGTCTTGCCAACGGAGAAGAACGCGGCCCCAATCCAAAAGGAGTGGCCGGCTCTTGAGTCTTGCCGACGAAGAAGAGCACGGCCCCAATCCAAAAGGAGTGGCCGGCTCTGAAAGAGTCATGTCAAAATGGAGAAGACGAACAGGAAGAGGAACCAGGAAGAGAGAGAGAGACTCAAGAAAGAGAGTGAGAGGTCCAAGAGAGAGAGAGAGAGATGAAGGCAGGAGAGAGAGAGAGAGAGAGAGAAATCCAAGGGGGAGAGAGAGAGAGAGAGAGAGAGAAACGCAGGGAGAGAGAGAGGGTGAAATCCAGATCCAGGGAGAGAGAGAACAGGGAGCAGGGGAGCTGTTGCTCCCCTCCCACACACGCGCAGGGGGCTGGAGCCCCCTGGCCGGACCTGGCCGCCGGCCAGGTGGCGGCGCCGGGCGGCGCCGGCCACCGGCAGAGGAGGAGGGGGCGGCTGCCCCCTCAACAGAGAGAAGGAGGGGGCTGTGCCCCCCTCCAGCAGAGAAAAGAGAGGGGGCTTGCCCCCCTCTCAGCCCAGCACAGGGGGCCCAGGCGGGCCCCCTGGCTGCCCACGGCCGCCGGCACAGCGCCGGCGGCGCCAGAACAGGGGTGGCGCCGGCCACCCCAGGAGAGGAGAAGGAGGGGGCTGCTGCCCCCTCCACAGCAGCGCACAGGGGGCCGGGTGGCCCCCTGGCCGCGCCCAAGGCCGCCGGCACAGCGCCGGCGGCGGCCCGCCCTCGCCGGGGCGCCGGAGAAGAAGGGGAGCCGGTGAAGGTGATGGTGGTGGTCGGTCCCAAGGGAGAGGAAGAAAAGAAATGGAAAAGAAAAGAAAAGGAAGAAAAGAAAAGGTGAGGAGAAGAGGAGGCCGGAGCTCGAGGTCCCTCGCCGGCGCCGTGGCCGGAGCACCGGCAGTGGAGGTGGCCGGTTGGATTGGGTCGTCGGCCACGAAGTGAAGGAGAAGGGAAGAAGAGAAATGAAAAAGGAAAGAAAAGAAAAAGAAAGAAAAAGAAAAAGTAAAAGGAGAGAGAGAGATTGTGATGGTGATGGGGATGTGATGGGAGTAGGTAAGGGGGGTGGTGTTTCCCACGTGGGGGGATGGCTGGATCAATGGAGGGAAAGATAAGGAAAGAAAGAAAGAAAAGAATGGATTAGAATAAAATAATAATATTATAATATAGTCGCGAAATATCGATTGTTCCAGAAAAATCCCCAAAAATACCCGGAGGTAGAAAACGTCATCCTGAGGAATAATATGAAATCGGTTTTCCAAAATAAAATCCCGTTTTCAAATTAAAAATCCGGAAGCCAACCGCCGATACCGGTCTACACCGGGTCGGCCGGGTTTTGATAAATTCTGAAAAATCCCAGAAAATGTATTAAAGAAGAAAATATGATTTTAAGAAATAAAGTGAAAGCGGAATCCAGAAATTCAATCCCGGTTGTAAACTAAAAATCTTGGAATCAACCAGCGATACTGGCCGATACCAAATCCGGTGGAAATTTCATAAATTCATAAAATCCTCAGAAAAAGTATTTAGATAGGAAATGTGATTTTAAGAAATAATGTCTAGAAGTACTTCTCGTGATTCCAATTAGTTTATAAATTAAAAATCTGGGAATCGGTCAGCGGCACTGGCCGACACCGGTTTTGAAGATTTCCAATTTAATTCAGGAAAATCCCAGAAAATCATAGAAAATCTAAAATATTGGAAAACAGTATTTAAAACTGAAATCGGTCAATTTGGAATAACAAAAAGATCAAATTGAGAAGTCTACTAGGATCGAGTCCCCTGGTTCAGACTAGGGCTGACTCCGAGTCCACGAATCCAAATTCAAGACAAAACGTTCATATAAAGAATTCATAATACAAAATAAATACAGGAAGTAAATCGAAAAATACGATCGAAAAATCTGAATACGCAACTAAGTACGTATTCCGAGAGCGGGGTGTTACAGAAAGAAAGCGGTATTTACAATGAGTTGGGAAGAAAAGAATGAGTTGGAGTTGGTGGTCTAAGCTAAAATTACAAAGAAATAAAACTATAACACATACATACCTCTTCTGCCTTGTTTACCTTTGATCCATTTACGACGACTTACCTTGTCTTTGAAGGCGTTCAAGTATGGCGTATAGGATCTTCCACCTTCGCGATCTACACTACAAAAAGAAAAGACTAGCAAGAGAAGGCTTGTTCATCTCCATAGGCCATCAAGGGCACTTCTTCGGCTAGGCAGTCTCAAAGCAATTGAATCTCATGGTTTACAAAACATCAGAGAGAAACAATGACATAGAACAAGAATAGAAAAACAAAGATAAAGCAAGAATAGAGAAACAATAAAACAAGAATAAAAACAAACCAACCTTGAGTAGATTTTATTAAAAATGGGGGAAAAGTAAGACTTACACCGATGTCACCTCAGTACAAGTATGAACTCCTTCCTCCATGAAAGCATCATCTCCTCTCAGTTTCAAAAATTACAAAAGAAAACGAAACTAAAACCTAACCTAAATTACAAGTTACCCTAAAAACCCTAACTTTTAGCTCTGTATTTTCTGTGTGTCCTTCTCTATTGCTCTGCAGGGGTATTTATAGGAGCTGGAAGAAGTAGAGTCCCAGTACAACTCTGTCCTGCAACTTGTTATCATGTTGATCACCGAATATGTCTTATCTGCAGATTGAATTGGAAAGTTTGATCAATATAAGAGTTGTAGGTCTTCCAGTCTTCTTTCTGGAGCATCTTGTATCATCGGATTTGAATAACTTTAGCAAAAGTTATGATCTGAATACTAAAACATGTATAGTCTGAATCCAAATTTTTTGAAACAATTTTATATTTGCACTCTCCTCCTTTTATCTTTTATCCTCATCCTGCAAGTATTTAGGGTTGAATAGAAGTCTATCCTTCCCTCTTCTTATAGTATTTGCAACATTGCCCTTGGGTAATTGCAATTTTGACATTTGATAATTGCAACTTTTGTATTGGGCTTGAAACATGGGCTTTTGGGCTTCTTTTAAGGCTTTATTCCTTTATTTTTATTTCTCAAGGCCTGCACACAATAAATAATAAAATATTAGTAAATGTACAAAATTATAGGAATAAATATGAAAATGTGATGGTAAATGTAATGATAAAAATGCACTTTTCACTACCAATCACACCCCTACACTTATCTTTTTGCTCGTCCTCGAGTAAAAATCAAAAAGAAAAGAAAAACTAAACTAGCTAACTCACTTTCGTAGGAATCACGGTTGCACTTAGCACGTGCAACAAGCCGTTAAACCCCTAGGTTACCCTAGAGGATGAGTGTTGTCTCGTG
Source organism: Agave tequilana (assembly GCA_038442645.1). Taxonomy (NCBI): domain Eukaryota; kingdom Viridiplantae; phylum Streptophyta; class Magnoliopsida; order Asparagales; family Asparagaceae; genus Agave; species Agave tequilana. Next base: position 132,260 of record JAVJIF010005192.1, read on the forward strand.
AGGGTTTTCAGCGGATTACACCCACAAAATCCATAAAAAGAAAAATATTTGAAATATGTTTGAAGAAACTAAGTAATCTATAAGTTTTTAGGATTATCATTTTTATTCATTCTTAAACTTAGTCTTTATATAGTAAATTGTTTTCCTTTTTAGGTAAGGATCAAAATTGAATTTTTGTATAGTCTTTTTTGTTACCAAAAATCTTATGCATCCTTATAAATCTTTGCTAGGAATTCCTTAACTTAGACTCTCATGCCTCTTTATTATTATTATTATTTTTTTATAACTCATCTAATTTTCTTTCGTGTAAGTATCAAGGCTTCTTGAGGCCCTCATACCTAACTAATTGACTATTAGATGTGTTAATATAATATATATATATTTTAAAAACATGTATAACTCATCTAATTTTCTTTCGTGTAAGTATCAAGGCTTCTTGAGGCCCTCATACCTAACTAATTGACTAATAGATGTGTTATTACATATAAAAGTAATTTTTCTTAGTTTTCTTAGGCTTTCTAATCCACCCATGTAGTGAACTTAAAGTCAGTGGCTCCCAAACCGGTCGGCTTTAGGGCACCGGGTGAGAAAACACCCCGCGGACTTAAGGATTCGAGTGAACTAGGCCACAAAACTAAGGGCTTTATTCCATAAAATCACCTTTAGGCGTGAATACTTATGCTTCTTGAGGCACATGTATCCAGCTTAATCAGTGAATTTCTCTTTTTTTTAGTATTATTTATTATAGGGCACAAGAGTCTTTGTCTTAGAATCCTAGATATGTAAATGTATTAGGTATGCACTTTTCATTAAGGTAAAAATTAAGACTAATTAATTATTCAATTTTTCCTCCTATACCTAAAAATTCAACAATTTATTTATTTTGACCAAGTTTTTAGAAATCCTAATCATGATTTTCCTAATTCTTAAGATTAACTTAGATTTCTTTCAAAACATAAGTCAAAATATTGTCCTTTTTATAAATTTTTTTTATTTTTTTATTTTTAGCAAATTGTTAGTTTCTACCTATGTTAGTATGTTAGTAAAGCCTTCCCCACACTTATCTCATGCATTGTCCTCAATGTATGAATGTATGCATGTATGCATGAAAAAGAAGAAGGGAAGGCAGAAGTTACCTCAAGGTGGTGGTTCTGGTGGTGGTCTAATTGGGCCAAGCGTTGCTACCCAATCAAGATAATGTAGTATTTCACGGAGGAACCCACCAAAAATTTTTCTTGTATAACCCACTAAAATGTATGTATGATCATTTTTTTGCAATTTCACCCCATCAAATTTTCATAATTCATAATTATATTCAGAGTCAATTGTGTCAACCGCCTTGTCCCAAAATGGAGTGTGAGAAGATGGAATGATTGACTTGGACGTCGTAAGTATGGGAATGAATACCGACTCAGGAAAGAAACTTAAATCAAGTAAGGGTTCAGGAGTCGGGCTAGGTTCAGGAAGTGGGTCCAAATCAATAAGCTGAAACTCAAGTCCACAATCAGTTTCCCAAAATGGAATGTGACTCAATGTTGGTGATTCAAGTTCAGGAATGATAGGCGTGGGAATCAAAACTGACTCTAAAAGATTACCTAAGTCGGGTAACAAAACAGGAGTCAATAATGATTCGGGAATTTGAACTTGGTCACAGATTTGAGAATCTAGGTCACATATCTCATTAAGCTCAATATCATAAAAATGAGAACTTGCCAATTTATCCATGGGACTTTCAAAATTGCAAAATTGGTCAAGTTCAATAGGATCATCAAAAATAGGTGGTTCAATTTCATGATGAATTGGTACAGGATCCAATGTTGACTCGGGAAAAGTAAAATCAGGTGGAGACACCGGAGTCATTATTGAATCAGGAAGTAAAATTGAATCACCAAGTGGGAGATCAGGATCATATTCATGCTCAAGTTCTATTTCAGGAAAGGAATAACTTGCCAAACTATCAGAAATTGGAGTTTCGGCAAGTTCAAATGATGGTACTGAATTAGAATCTTGTTGTCCAAAGCAATGTAACTCTTCGGCTCTAAGAGAGTGGTCAGCGAAAGCAGAATCGGCCGAACGGTGAGAACGTAAAGATTGAACCATCATATCTATTTCATGATCACGAGCTAATCTAGCCTGAGTCATGGCTTTAAGCATCTTTTCATAGTCAAGTGGTGCATCATTTTGTGATTGGACTTGAAAAGAGGAAGTGTAATCGTGATGAAGTTGTGAGTCGGTGGACTCACGCATCATCATGTCAGAGATTGATGGTAATTGTTGCTTGGACTCATGCATACTCATCATTTCCCGGATAGATGGTTTTCTATTTTGAATGGGTGGATCTGACTCTTGGGAATATTGTGGACAAGGTAGAGATGGAGGACAAGTTGGTTGAAAATTGGACTCGGGGGAAGCGAAACCTCATGGACTCTGTGAAGAGTTGAAAGTGGTATGAAAATTATGGTCATAAGATGGGGGGTATGGGTTATATTCATTCGGATAAGACCATTCCGGCACACTAGGTTGGTCAAAATTATGATATGCCGGGTTGGTAATATCCGAAAAAGAAGATGGAAACACAATCAAAGAAAAACAAAACAAACAAACAAGCAAAAAAAAGAAAAATTTCTAACCTAAGTTAGGGTAGACCTATGACCTAGACGACTCCTAACTGGTTAGACTGTCCACGGGAGGTAGGGTGTAGACTTTGACCATGAGTTAATCAGCCAGGTCAGGGCAAGATTGGTGGGAGGTTTTCCGTCAAAGACGTTCCTTAATTAAGTAACCACCAACCTTCGGGCTTTCGGCCCTCAATCTCCTTCCTAGACACTGGCAGGAGTCAAATTCTAACACTGTTCCCCCTTAGGATAATCTCCTAATTGAGTCCGAGATGTCCTTAGGGCCAACGTCTACTAATTTTTAGTTAGGGTTGTTAGTGCACCGGAATATGATTTTTGGGCCAATGAAGGGTGATGAAATCTCCACCTTATCTTGTTAATGGGTTATGCCCTTAAAATAAATTTGTGCAAGTGTACAAAATATGTAAATAAGATTCACTCAAAGCATGAAAATCAACCAAGAGATGAGTCCTATTCTACATGAAATGCGAACGTACCATGCTCCAGCACTCTTCAACAGTAAAATAAAGGAATTGAAAAGACAAGTGCCTAGGATGCAAACGTCTAATCAATTTTTTATCTTTTTCAACAAATATTTTACTGTTGATTAATTAGCAGTATACAGGTTTATCACAGAACAAATTTTAACAGAGCAGAAAATAAATCTTGCAATTTGTAGCAACCTGCAGAAAGATCTGTCAGTAATGAACTACTAAGGCTGCGGAAACGCAGCATTGCCGCGAATCCGCGGCACTGTAGTATGCTCTGATGCTCTGCCTTTGAGGGCAGAGGCACAGAGTTGCTATATGTCCACTTCTGCTGTTTTCTGTTCTCCAAACCTGCAAACAGAAAGAATAAAAGAATTAGTTAATAATTAATTTTTTTTTAGAGATAAACTTACCGTCCCTCCCCGGCAACGGCGCCAAAATTTTGATTGAATTTTTACCTGCACACAAAATATAGAATATTAGATTTAGAAGTAAAGATGTGCAAGGTGCTCAATTCTAATCCGCGGTAGCAATGGCTATACGGGTCGTGATCCTCAGGGAGGGACTAGCGATGGAAGCGTTTAAGTAAGTTCTCTAAAAATTTCTCTAAAAGGAAAATAAGAAAATATTAGTCAAAGTTAGGTTAGAAAGAAAGCGGTATTTACAATGAGTTGGGAAGAAAAGAATGAGTTGGAGTTGGTGGTCTAAGCTAAAATTACAAAGAAATAAAACTATAACACATACATACCTCTTCTGCCTTGTTTACCTTTGATCCATTTACGACGACTTACCTTGTCTTTGAAGGCGTTCAAGTATGGCGTATAGGATCTTCCACCTTCGCGATCTACACTACAAAAAGAAAAGACTAGCAAGAGAAGGCTTGTTCATCTCCATAGGCCATCAAGGGCACTTCTTCGGTTAGGCAGTCTCGAAGCAATCGAATCTCATGGTTTACAAAACATCAGAGAGAAACAATGACATAGAACAAGAATAGAAAAATAAAGATAAAGCAAGAATAGAGAAACAATAAAACAAGAATAAAAACAAACCAACCTTGAGTAGATTTTATTAACAATGGGGAAAAGTACTTACACCGATGTCACCTCAGTACAAGTATGAACTCCTTCCTCCATGAAAGCATCATCTCCTCTCAGTTACAAAAATTACAAAAGAAAACTAAACTAAAACCTAACCTAAATTACAAGTTAGCCTAAAAACCCTAGCTTTTAGCTCTGTATTTTCTGTGTCTGTTGCTCTGCAGGGGTATTTATAAGAGCTGGAAGAAGTAGAGTCTCAGTACAACTCTGTCCTGCAACTTGTTATCATGTTGATCACCGAATATGTCTTATCTGAGGATTTAATTGGAAAGTTTGATCAACATAAGAGTTGTAGGTCTTCTAGTCTTCTTTCTGCAGCATCTTGTATCATCGGATTTGAATATCTTTAGCAAAAGTTATGATCTGAATACTAAAACGTGTACAGTCTGAATCCGAATTTTTTGAAACAATTTTATCTTTGCACTCTCCTCCTTTTATCTTTTATCCTCATCCTGCAAGTATTTAGGGTTGAATAAAAGTCTATCCTTCCCTCTTCTTTTAGTATTTGCAACTATTGCCCTTGGGTAATTGCAATTTTGACATTTGATAATTGCAACTTTTGTATTGGGCTTGAAACATGGGCTTTTGGGCTTCTTTTAAGGCTTTATTCCTTTATTTTTATTTCTCAAGGCCTGCACACAATAAATAATAAAATATTAGTAAATGTGCAGAATTATAGGAATAAATATGAAAATGTGATGGTAAATGTAATGATAAAAATGCACTTTTCACTACCAATCACACTGCAATTGATCGGGGCAATCGCTCCAGTCCGAGTGCGAGTATGCCGGTACACTCCTTCTGGTTCCGTGTCAGACTCGTCAAAGCTGACCACTGGTTGTTTTTTCCTACTCCTACTTGCCATGTTTGCAGTAGTTTCAGGGTACTCTATGTCAGAGAAGGTCCTCCTCCTGTGGGTATGATATCTTTTGGCAGATCGGGAAGTTAGGGTTGACTGTCTGGATATCGACTGTCGGCTCGCATGTGAATTGCAACGGCCCTCAGAGAGCATTGTCGTGATAAGCCATTCACAGTAACATGATGTAGTGATCAAATTAGGATTCCTCTTCTTTGTCAACTAATCTCTTAGGTCCGTGGGAGGGAGATCGAAGAGATTAGCCTCGAATTGTCGAGAGCTTTTCAGCTTCTGAGAGCTATTCTTCCTTCGCAAAGCTGAGACGCAAGGTTCTAAGACGCGGAACTCACGTCCTGTAAAATGAACATAGCTCTCACGTTTTTGCTCTAAAACACGAGTCTTGCGCCTCTGCTGAGAAGAGACGTAGCTCTCGCGTTGCTGATTGTCGCAACTGGGTAGCGACGCTTGAGAAACGCAGGCCTCCTTGGTCCCTCGTATAAATGTAGAGGAATGGGCCTCGTGTCTCGGATGAAGAGCACGGACCTCGCGCTGTTGATCGCTGCGTTTGAGAAGCGGAGCTTCAGAAACACAAGTTTGGCGAACCTCACCTTTAGGTTTCCAAACACGGACTTCACATGTCTGATATGGTTCAGAAGAAACGTGAGCTTGAACCCTGCGTCCTACCTCTGTTGGGCAGACAGTTGTTTTAGCTTATAGTTGACGCGCACACCGTCTCTGTCGTCGCTCAGCATTCCGGTTACATCGTATAGGTTGATAGGAACCCTCAGTAACCTGGCGCTGAGGAAGGGGATGGGCATGAACGGGCTGAGCATCAGCAACGTTAACCACGCGGGTCTCATGGGAGACGTTGACGCGGGCGTTACATATGATGCGGTTAGCCACGACATCCTTCTTGTCAGTCGCATCTGAGGGGATCTCAGAGCAGACTCGAGAGCAAGTCCCCGAGGAGACTTTGCGGTAGACCCGCGCCTTAGGGATCTTGGAGCCGGAAGAGAGGAACTCTTCATACTTTGCCTGGTCGAACTCCACGACAAGTGATTCGACCATTTTTCCCATATATGTGACGTCGCCTTGCGCCATAACTTGCTCGTCAGTAGAGAAAGTCGTCCCCAGTGGAGTCGCCATCTCTTATTTGGTGGAGGAAAAATTGAAGATCAAGAAGTAAATTCTTTATTTGATAGTAAAGAAAGTTACAGCGGATCAATAATCCTCTTACAAGAGAGGGGAGATATTCAAGCTTGAGTCTCCCCTTTGTTTAGTGCCGGGTTCTTGATGTGGCGGTGAAAAGTGAATCTTATTTTTCGTTGATCAGGTGAACGTCAGAACCTTTTGGGAATTCTCCTTGGATGGTAGACGAAGTAACACAGCTTCTGTCCACCAGGGATCTCAAAGAGATTGTAGGCAAAAACTAACTTGTACGCAGCAAGGTGTTAGATGAGTTGAACTCTCTCTTTCCTTTTTTCTTCCCGTTCTTTCGACCCTCCTCTCTTCTCTACAGCAAACTGGGCTATTTATAGAGGTTTCAGGGGGTGAACGTGTCCCCTAAAAATACCCCATAATGGGAGTTAACTCCCTCACTACATGGGCAGTAAGTGGCCCAGTAATGAGGGCAGTTATAACTAAGACGCAGGTTTTGAGCCTTGCGTTCTGCTACTGAAGTAATGCTTGAGAGACGCGGGTTTCCAGCTCTTCGCAAGTTTCACGTGAGAGCGAGCTTTAGACTCTGCGTCTTGGCACTGCAATAATGCTGAGACGCGGGTTTCAACCCTAGCGTCTTTGGTCCTCACAGTGATGTCGAGACGCGGGTTTCAACCCTCGCGTCTTGGTGCTACACTGATGGTGATGACTAGCCCTGCGTCTGGAGTTTGGATTCTACTTTTTGATAACTTATCTTCAGTGATTTTTAGACAGCCTACAATGATGTCTCTTTATAGCCCAACATTCTGTGCCATATAACAAAGCTGGCCTAATAGCTGTCCGATAAAATTTTTCCTTCAGCCATAATGGAATGTTACGATCACGTAAAACTCCTGTTACCCTCCTCCATTTCAACCAGCCGGCTTGGATCTTATGGTTGACATCACTATTGATCTCTCCATCCTTTTGGATAATAGAACCCAAGTACTTAAAATGATTGCTCATCGGTATTTCTTATCCATCAAGTCTCACAATATTATAATCTTGGATTACCTGTTTACTGAATTTACAGTCCATATACTCTATTTTGGCCCTACTTAATCTAAACCCTCGAGATTCCTGAGTTTGCCTCCATAACTCCAATTTGGTTTTTACCCCAACTCTCGTCTAATCGACTAGAACAATATCATCAGCAAATAGCATACACCGGGATATCTCATCCTGAATAACTCTAGTAAGCTCATCCATCACTATGACAAATAAGAATGGACTCAATGCAAATCCTTGATGCAATCCAATTGTGATAAAAAAATCACTTGTTATGCCTCTACAAGTTCTGACATTTGCCACTACTCCATCGTACATATCTTTGATTATGTCAATATATTTGAAGGGGACTCCCTTTTTCATCAATGTCCACCATAATATCTCTCTTGGCACCTTATCATAAGCTTTTTCTAAATCAATAAAGACCATATTCAAATTTCTCTTCCTCTCTCGAAATCGCTCTATAAGTTAACGAAGCAAATGAATAGCCTCTGTCATCGATCGCCCCGGCATAAACCCAAACTGGTTCTCTGATATTATAACATTCTATCTTAACCTGTAGTTAATTATCCTTTCTCAAAGCTTCATGGTGTGATACAGAAGTTTTATTCCATGATAGTTTGAACAACTCTGAATATCACCCTTGTTCTTATAGAGAGATACTAAAATACTCTTCCTCTACTCATTTGGCATCTTTTTAGTTAATCAGATCTTGTTAAAAAGGTTTGTCAGCCATCTCACGTCCACCTCTCCTAAGCATCTCCATACCTCAATAGAAATTCCATCCGAGCCAACAGCTTTCCTTGACTTCATCCTCTTCAAGGCCTTTTTCAAAGTCTTGAGTAGAACTACCATTAAACAATTTGTCAAAATAATCTCTTCATCTTTCTTTGATTTCTTCATCTTGAACTAAAACTTTCTGATCCTCATCTTTGACACACCTCACAGTACATAAGTCTCTAGTCTTTCCTCCCTTATTCAAGCAATTCTATATATGTCCTTTTCAACCTCCTTGGTGTCCAGCTTCTTATACATTTCTTTGTACACTTTAGCTCTTACATTCTGAACAGCTTTCTTAGCCTCCTTCTTGGCTAGCTTATACCTCTCAAAACTCACTCCATCACAATTTTTCTTCAAATCTCTATAAGAGTCTCATTTAATCTTGATGGCAGCTTTTACCTCTTCATTCCACCATGATGTGTCCTTACATGGTGGAGCACCGCCCCGTGACTCATCAAGTACATCTTTAGCTAATCTTTTAATGTAGTTAGCAATTTTATTCCATGTTGTATTGGGATCATCTTGGGCTATCCAATCTGTTTCAAGTACTACTCGATCTACAAAAACTCTTTGGTTACCTTCTTTTAGCTGCCACCACTTAATCTTAAGATCTAACTTACGTTTAATCTTTCTAAATCTCCTTCTAATCTGGATATCTGAAATTAAAAGTCTATGTTGGGTTACTATACTCTCACCCGGTACTACCTTACAATCCATACAACAACCTCTATCTACTTTTCTAGTTAAAAAGAAATCTATTTGGCTCGCACTTGATCACGTCTAAAAGTGATCAAGTGAGACTCTCTCTTCCTAAACTAAGTATTCAATAAGATCAAATCATATGACAAAACAAAATCTTGAATCAAGTTACCTAGTTTATTTCTTTCCCCAAAACTAAATCCTTCATGTACACTATCAAACTCATGACGACTAGTTCCTACATGCCCATTGAGGTCACCGGCTATGAAAAGCTTTTCTCTAAGTGGTATGCCTTGCACAATCTCATCTAAATCCTCTCAAAATTGATGCTTACTTGACTCATCAGGTCCTACTTGTGGTGCATAGACACTAATAACATTAAAAATCTCCCTACCTAAAATAAGTTTAAGTAGCAAAATCCTATCACCCTTTCTCTTAACCTCTACTACATCCTGAAGCAATTGTTTATTTATGATCACACCCACCCCATTATGATTTCTATCTCTACTAGTATACTAAAGTTTAGAACCCCAAGGCTCTATAATTCTAACTTTTTCACCTACCCACTTAGTTTCATGCACACAAAATACTAACATTTCATCTAACCATAGTATCAGCTAACTCTGCTAACTACCTATGAGAGAACCTATGTTCTCTGATGCTAACCTAATCCTATATTCATGAGCTAACTTCTTAACCCTCACTTGTTCACAAAAGTGTGAGAACCCTTGATCATTTGACACCACATCCGGGCTCTGATGTGGCTTGTCATTTCTGGACGACGACCTAGCAACTCTTGCCCACTTTTCACTACACTCAGGCTCTGATGTAGTCGTCCCTCAGTAGGGAACGCCCAATGAAATTTAGATCTTGGTTCATGTTCATAGTATGTGACAATATGTTACGTTGGCTGTCACAGGCCTACCACAACCCTCCTCCTTTATCCTGGCTTGAGACTAGCAGTGGACGATGCACTTGGCGATGTTTTCTTTTTTGCTAGGGCATTTTCCTTTACAAAAATGTTTGTGATTTTCAAAGTCTTTTTTTCTCTTTTAAAAACACAAGAAAAGATATTATTTTTCTTTCAAAACAAGTCTAGCTTATTTTTTGAAATATCATTTTCTTTTCTCAATTTCTTGTTTTGAAAATTTGAAATCTCATATCTACTTTGAAGTTCTTCAAAAAATCAATCTAACTCATCCATGGTGAGTTCATCATCATTTAGAGAGGTTTCAAGAGTTACCTTTGAAGTTTCCTCTCTGTTTTTCATAAAGCAAACGTTTGCAGTGTCGATCTCTTCATCATCAGACTCCGTTGCCGAGTCATCCCAATTGGCTTTTATGGCCTTCTTCTTCTTATGCAACTTCTTTGATGTGGTTGCTTATAGAGATGGGTAATCCGCTATGAAATGTCCCATTTTCTTGCAATGAAAGTATGGACCCATCTCCTCCTTCTTTCAAACTTCTCTTGTGGTTTACCTCTTTGGTAGTTACTTTGTCTCCCCTTCTTATTAAACATTCTTCTCACTTTTTGGATAAGCATGGTAAAGTCTTCTTCACCTTCTTCTGATGAATCTTCTTGATTTTCAATGGAGGGATTTGCTTTGAAAGTAATCGATTTCTTCTCGGTAGGTTCTCTCCCTTCTTGCATCTTCATTTCGATTTTGTGGATTTTGAGATTCCCAATAAATCCAGAGAAGTCAATCTCCTCACGATCATTCCATTCCTTGAGAGTAGTCACCTTGACCTCCCAGACCTTGGGAAGAGCTTTTATCACCTTCCTTATCTTTTGATCACTATCAATGGAATCACCTAAGGAATATAAATCATTAGTGATTTTAGTAAAATGGGTAAGCATCTCATCTATGGATTCATTTTGAAGCATGTAAAAATTCTCTTATTGAGAACGGAGCAAATCAATCTTCGAACGTTTAACTTGCGAGGTGCCCTCATGGGTATAACCGAGTCATTTCATACTTCATAAGCTGACTTACAATATATAACACATGATAAGTCATCATCATTCAATGATTGTGTTAGTGCATATTGTGCCTTTGTATCGGCCTTATAATTTTTGGCGGTTGCTTCGGACCATGATTCCTCATCACTGTGAGGTTCTATAAATTTCTTAGTGATAGCCTTTGCAACTCTAAATCCTAGATACTTAAGAAAAAGGGTCATCTTCACTTTCCATAGGGAAAATTCAACCCATCAAACTTGCGGAGGGACTTAATGCTAGAGAAGTCATGTGATGCCATAAAATCAAGCAATAATATAAACAAATAACAAATGCAATAAATATAGCCAACAAGAGGATCTTCATAAGGTGGTTAAAATAAAAACTAGGGTTTAGGCTCTAATACCAATTGTAAATCACCTAGAGGGGGTGAATAGGTGATGGCTATGGGGGTTAATGGCAATAATATGCAATAAAAATTATGTCTAGCAATCCAAGTAAATAACAATATCCAACACAATTTGTAAGTTGCACAATCGAGAATTGCAATAAAATGAAGAGCAATTATAGCATGCAATTAGAGAGTTTAAAGAGATAAGGAAGAGAGAGTAAGCAATCGCAAACACAAGAGGATTTTAGGAGAATTTTTTCAAGATTTGAGCCACTTGCTCTACATCCCCACCTTCACCGCGTGAAGGATTTTCACTATAGTTTGATCCTGCGAGATCACCACTCTGCGTGTTCCCACAAGAACAAACTGGACCCTCAAGTCCTTTCACTTGGTGTCTTCTACACCTTATAAATGACGAACTCGCGAGCCCGTATAAGGACTCAACTTCTACAACTCTTCTCAATCAACAATGAAGAAGATGACCTTTCTAAGATTACCCAAAATAGCTCACAAAGTGCAATCCTATAACAAAGAATGGATTTTTAGCTCAGAGATTTGTGGTTAGGAAAGTTTGTAATCAGCGGAGTTGTAGGATCTAAAAATAAGTTAACACAAACACTAAAAAGGAGATGAATAGCATTTATAAACTTTTAATAACAAAAAGTAAACTTGTAGGAAAGTAAAATGCATAGAATAAATTTCAGAAAAATGCAAACACAAACACGAGAGATTTTATCCCAGTTCAGTCCTTATGACCTACGTCTAGACCCCAAGTAACCCGCTTGAGATTTTTCTTATCCTGATTTTGATGCACCCCAAAAGAAACTCTTGTACACCACTTGACAAAACACCCTTCGTTAAATTTGTACAACTCTTCTTTACACCAAGAAGACACTTTCTTTAATGGAATACAATATAGCCTATAAGCCTTAAAACTTATATGTGATTGTGAACAAGGTATCTTATAGGAGGACTCTCAGAATTCTTCAAAAGAGATTAGAAATTGTGTGAAGAACAGAAAGTAGAGAATAGTTTTCTTAAAAACAGAACTTTTAAACAGAATTTTGGACAGAAAACTAATGATTTGAATTAGTGAATGTATCCAAGGACAACATCCCTATTTAAAAGTGAAATCAATGGTCAGTTAGGAAAGTTATCAACTCAAATTTGAAAATCAAAATATTGAAGAAAACACCAGAATATCAAAAACTGAATAACAGTCATAAATTGAACTTAGTAGACTAGGGTATGAGATTAGTCGACTAGTATAAAAAATTTTGCCTAGGTTAGTCAACTAACTTAAAGACCAAGTCGACTATATTAATCTGACACAGATTGGTAGTCTCTGGAAAGTAAAACTAGTGGACTATATAAGGCAATTAGTCGACTAACTTTGAGTACAGTTGAAAAATAGATAATAGATAATTTTTGTGAATACACTTAGTCGACTATAGAATATAGTAAGTCGACTATAGGATATGTTAGTTGACTATAGAAGGGGACAAGTCGACTATAAGAATATTTTGTGTGTGTGATCAAGAATTTTAATAATCTTCTAAAAATAAAGAAAAAATACACAAAAATAGTAAATATCTTTGTATAATCTTGTGCTGCAAGAACTCAGTACTAGCTCTTTAGATTGAGCCCCAATATACCTGCATCACAATTGTTAGCATCAAAATCTAAGTTCCAACATTCACCCCCTTTTGATTATGACAAGCTGTGTGCATAAAAACTCCCCCTATGGAGAAACTCCCCCTGCAGAGAACAGATTATAACAAATATAGATAACAAGTGTTCTCCCCCTGCATAAAATACATCATGGTATAAATATATGATACATTATATTTTGCATTATCAAGTGTTTGGAATAACTGCTATCAAGTATCCACTTTTCTTTATAAGGTACCTATCAGATAAAACATTTTATAGGGTACCCATCATGACAGGGTCTGAAAAATATTAGTCTTTAGGAATTCAAACCCAATTTGAATTTAGTGCCCACATATATGATGCAATATAGGCATTTTTATTCACAATGTTTAGATTTTCAGGAATCTATATATATTTATACCTAGATATTTTTGAAGCAGTATTAATGTTTTTCTTAACAAAAAAATTATATGTAACATAATTATTTTTTTTTGTAAACATGTGTAGATTTTTCAAATTTATCTCTTGAAAATCCAAGACCAAAACAATTATTTGAAATCTTTTGATAAGACAATAAATCATTTGAATTTTTTTCCTTATTAAATTTTATCACGTTTTTCAAAGTTTTTCATATTTAATTTAGAAGCTTGTCATTTCTTTATCTAAACTAGAAATTGTAGAATTTAAAGAAACAGTTTCTCTTTAAGCAAAGCATTCTCTTTTAAAAAATTCTCATTATCTTTTTTTAAAGATGAAATAACTTTTTCAAAACCAGATTTTTGAGAATTTAAGGAAGACATTTGAGAAATATAAAGTGAATTTTTTTGTTGAGTCTTTTCATTTTCTTTTGTTAAAAATTTATTTTTAATCTTTTCATTCTTGAAATCATTAAATAATTCATTAAATGCATCTAATAATTCAGCGTACTTTTGTACCTCATCTTCTTGAGCCATAAAACAAATATTAGCAGTTTTAGCGGCTTCTTCTTCATCATAGGAAGATAAATCACTATCCTTCCAAGTTTTCTGATAATTTTTCTTCTTTTTTGTAGAATTTGTTGAAAGTCTTGAAGTTCCCTTTGTATTTTAGCAATGGGCAATCCTTCTTTATATGACCTGGTTTATTACACTTAAAACAAAGAGGATTAAACTTACCTTGTTTTAAGAACTTCCTGAACTTTTTTGAGATCATCTCCATTTCCTCTCCATTATCGTCTGAATTGTCCAAATATGAGGATGTATGGAAGACAAGTACTTTCTTCTTGGATTGAAGTTGTTCATTCTTCTTCCTATCTTCAAGTTGAACTCATATGCCATTAAATTACCAATAAGGTTTTCTAATGATATTGTTGAGAGATCAATTACTTCTTCAATTGCAGTAGTTTTCTTATCCCAATCTGATGTAAGTGTACAGAGAACCTTTCTAACTTTTTCAACTTGAGTGTATTCCTTTCCAAGGGCTAATAAGGAATTTGTAATGTCAGTGAACCTTGTAACTATTTCTGTAATGGTTTCATTTTTCTTCATTTTGAAAAGTTCAAACCTGTGAATAAGAATAGAGATTTTAGATTCTTAAACTTTATTGGTACCTTCAGTGTTACCTTTAAAATCTGCCATATTTGATTTGCAGATCTGGCCGTTGACACACGATTGAATTCTTTGTTCAAGGCACATAAAAACATGTTAATTGCCTTGGCATTAAGATTGACAGACTTCTTTTATTCTTTATTCCAAGCATCATAATTGGTGGTAGGCTTGGTGTCTGGTGCTTCCACTAGTTCCACAGTTCATAATTGACTGATTGCAAGTAGATTTTCATTCAACACTTCCAGTAATTGTAATTTGATCCATCAAATAATGGTGGATGTTATGTAGAATGTCCTTCCTTGAATTGTGATTAAGGAAATTCTGTTGCCATCCTTGAACACGGCTCTGATACTAAATGTAAGATCTATAAACAAGGCAACACAACACTAAAAAGGAGATGAATAATATTTTTAAACTTTTAACAACAAAAAAGTAAACTATCTGTAGGAAAGTAAAATACACAGAATAAATATCAAAATAATGCAAACGCAAACACGAGAGATTTTATCTTACTTCGGTTCTTATGACCTACGTCTAGTCATCAAGCGACCTGCTTTAGATTTTCCTTATCCTGATTTTCATATGACCTAAAATTAACTCCTATACACCACTTGATAAAACACCCTTCGTCAAATCTATATGACACTTCTTTATACCAAGAAGACACTTTCTTTGATGGAATACATTATAGCCTATAAGTCTTGAAACTTATATGTGATTGTGAACAAGGTATCTTATAGGAGGACTCTCAGAATTTTTCACAAGAGATTTAGAACTGTGTGAAGAACAGAAAATAGAGAATAGTTTTCTGAAAAACAGAACTTTTGAACAAAATTTTATACAAAAAACTAATGATTGAATTGGTGAATTCATCTAAGGACAACACCCCTCTTTATAAGTGAAATCAATGGTTAGTTAGGGAAGTTATTAACTCAAATTTGAAAATCAAAATGTTGAAGAAAACACTAGAATATCAAAAACTGAATAATAGTCAGAAACTGAATTTAGTCGACTAGGGTATGAGATTAGTCGACTAGTATAAGAAATTTTGCCAAGGTTAATCGACTAACTTAAAGATTAAGTTGACTATATTGGCCTGACACAGATTGATAATGTAATATCCCCTAACTAAAAATACTGTATTTCTACTTTTATTCATTTTATTTAGATTACTTATTATTATTGATTAATTTATTTTGTACAGGTATATAAATATATGTGCATACATAATAAGTGCATATGTTTTTGATTTGCATTTTATACAAGTATATGTATGCATTATATTTTATACATTATTTTAGCATTATTATTATTATGTTATTGTTAGTATTATTCCTAATTGATCTTCTTTTCCAACCCATAATCCAATTATCTGATAAACCATAACCCATTTAACTCATACCCAAAAATAAAGTAAAATAAAACAAAATAAATAAATAAATAAAGTGTAAACAAAAAATATATAATTATATATAATTGTGTGCTTAAATTGTTTATTCTAAGTTTTGAACTCTTATCTTTTTACCAAATCTTAATACCTAAACCATAATATCACATTGGCGTGTGGTTAGGATGGAAGTCTAATTTGTTTAAACAAATCTAAAGCCAATATAAGTCTCAAATTCTAACTGAAAGATCTCAAGAAATCTTTAGGAATCTTATCTTAACAACATGATTGCTAAAAATCCTAAAAGATCTTATCCTGTAACTATCTTCTCCTGCCTCCATCAAAAAAAAAAAAAAAAGAACGACAATCAGAAAGAACTCCCAATCCATCATTTCTCTTCCTCTTCACCCTCCTTGGAATTGCAGTTGATTGTGACAGGAACGGGTTCGAGGCGTGGAGGTTGAGAAGGAGGCGTAGAGATTGAGAAGCAGGCTAAATCCAAGTAAGTAAAAATTTAATTTTTATGGATTAAATTATTTATTTGAAGTAGCATGATAAAAAAAAATTCTATTCTTGTTATGAAACCTAGATCTCCCCTAATATCTAAATTTATATGAATTAAAGTTTAATAATATATCATGATTTAAAGTCCCTTCTTTAATAAAACTGAAAATTCATTCAATAATATAAATAGAATGAATTTGTGTGGATTAAAAATTCTAATTAAATTTAAATTACCAAGCCTAGATTCATCTTCCCATAAATCTTTTCATTAAAAACATCATTTAAATAAAACCTATAAAAGTAATATATTATTACCCTAGTTAGATTTTTAAAAAAAAATGAAATTTAATTGTAAACTGAACAAAAAAGAAGGAAAAAAAAGAAAAGGAGAAAGGGCTACTGCCGAGAGCAGCAGCCCCCCAAATTCGCCTCCCCCCAAAACTGGGCCAAGTCCATTACAAAAATAAAAAAAAAGGAACTGGGCCGCTACAGGCCCAAGTCCAAAAGGAAAAAAAAAAAAAAAAAAATGAAAAGGAATCCGGGCCTGGATTACTGGCCCAGGCCCACGAAAAAAAAGAAGGGGACTGGGCTGCCACTGGCCCAGGCCCACAAAAAAAAAAAGAAAAAGAAAAAGGAAACTGGGCCGTCATTGGCCCAGCCCAAAAGAAAAGAAATAAAAAGGAAAAAGAATGAAAAAAAAGGAAACTGGGCCTAGCTTATTGGGCCGGCCAGAAAACAGAATTGAAAAGAAAAGAAAATATAAATTATTCTGCAACCCAAATTGCAGTGCAGCCCACAGATTTTGGGTTCTAATTTATTTAACCCGACCCAAATACAAAAACAGACTCGTTAATTATTGAAAAATAATTTTTTGCTAGATTTACATTTGAAAAAATAAATAAAAATAGGGATAAATATCTAGATAACCCCTAGCATCTACTGAAAAATTTTGGGGTTAATTGCAAATCATATTGAACTGAAATACTATTTTCTAAGTTGAAAGCTGTTACTTTAACATTCAGACCCGTTAAGGAAATTGCACGTTTTTAATCATGTAAACCCCGCAAAAATCAGTAAATAAAATATGAATAATATTATAAACTCAGTGTATCATACTACAACTTTGTTTTAAGATCTGGACCATCCGTATTTAATTTAAAATATTGAATAACATCAAGTAAAATATCTTTTGTAAAAATTCAATAAATGTAAATTTGATATCTTATGTAAAAAATTCATATGTATTTAATGTAGATTCTTCGAATTGGTTATCGGACTCGTAATAAGTCCAGGTGAGTGTTCTTTTCCTCTTTCAGTTAAATAAGAATTTTTGATAAATGATTTTATTTTGTAATTATGCTACTAAAACTTACAAATGATATTGTGAGTAGTTGTTTTGAGCTTTCCTCTATTATTAAATTGGTCATGAGTGATCATCTTTTTGCTTTCTTTAATGCATATGGTATTGTTATGATTTCATGCGAGCGTGTTATTACTCTGTTCTTTAATAGATTCAGTTTTTATATCTAAATAATTATTCATGATGATTTACACCCGTTAATTATTATTCATGTCCACATATGTATATATACTATCTTGTGAATGTATTTATCTCCCTTAAATAAATCTTGTATATTATTCTTAATCCTGGACATCATGACACCCCTTAAAAAACTTGACTGATTATACATAACATCTACCTGATAACTATTAAATTCATGTTATTGAAAGTTACTGAGAAAATATTGTCGGACCGTAACACTTTCATTGTTCTATTGTTCTACCGTTTACACGGTAATATTGTTCACATTGTTATTGTTACATTGATATTGTTACTGTTACTGTATCGTCCCAGTAATTGAAATAACATGGAGATTGATTGTTATAAATAATAATGTAAATTGACAACTTACACTGGGATTGGAGAAATTGATGGAGGAGACAGCGTCTGTATTTTGGGTGGACCTAGGATACAGGTTGCGCAGCCGAGATATGGTTCCACTGCAGGCTTCTGAGAGATGACTGACATCCTGTATTGTTCATATTGTCATTATAATTGCCACATTGTTATTGTTATGGTTATTTACTACCTAGCGGTAGGACCTGGTTCAGCGCCAGGTGATTGGGCAGTGGTTCCAAGTATTTACGGAACCCACCTAAAACATGGACAATGTCTCTTCCACTAATTTCAATAACTTAGGACCCTGATTGACACATGTAGTAGGCGTAGTATGGGATGCGTCTACTGCATGTGGCAATTAGAGCTCGCTGACATAATAAATGATAATAAATTATTTATAGCATGTTGTGACTGACCGTAATCACCTGACTGCATATATATAACTATGATAGACATATATTTGTACCCATGACTGGATTGTATACCAGACTAATGACATATGCTAGGTTACACATATTGGCATGAGTGGTTTCCTTTTTATCATGATGTCAGTTATATATCGTTCATGACTTTTTCTTTATATTGATTATCTTATTATCCTTCATTTCAGTTATCATGTTTTCATTGTTTATGTTGTTGTTATGCACGAGCACCTTTCTCTTTACACACACACTCACTAGGTCGCTTCTGACGACTCTGGATTCGCACGTCCAGGGTATTGGACATTTTTATATTGTTCAGGTGATCGTGTGATCGTGCGCTTCGCGAGGAGATTAGAGTTTCTCTCTTTTGATTCTGGTATTTTTACCTCTTGTTATTCCTATTTCTGTACTCTTCTTGATTCATTCATATCAGATTCAGTCTTTATTTTAGTTCTTTTTATGTGATATCATGCGTGGATGCTTATATGTAATATTGCAGTGATCGTTGATTTATCATGGTTTAGATTTATAGCTTGTTCAGGTTACTTTAGGCTTAGTGTGTATACGTGGGGTATTTTCCTCGCGTATATATGTCGCCGACTCTCGTCGCGACTCTGTTTTTATGTATTTTGGGAAGCAAGGCGTGACAAGGTTTTCTTGGTATCAGAGCCAGGTTCGACATAAAATGGACTTGATTCTTACCGATAACTTGAACGAGCTATAATTACACTGCAATATACATATAAGATTCACACTATGATATTGAGTCCACTTGAAATTGACTGTCCTCCCTTTGAAAAGCTATCTCTTTGATCTTTCGATCTCTCTGATCGCATCTTTTTCTAGAATAAACTTGGTTCCATCTTAATTCCTATTCTCCTTATCTATTCTATTTTTTTGAACCTTTCTCTTGGAATTGGTCACCCCATTCTAAAGCTGATAGCAGAGATCAGAGCGCACAGCAGAATCGTGGTGTCCCGGCGAGGCAACGTGAAAACTAGTTTGTTCTCTCCCTAGACTTTAATTCTTTCATCATTTCTTGCTTTATTGAAATTTCGAGAACAAAATTTTTTATAAAGTGGGTAGAATGTAATATCCCCTAACTAAAAATACTATATTTCTACTTTTATTAATTTTATTTAGATTACTTATCATTATTGATTAATTTATTTTGTACAGGTGTATAAATATATGTGCATACATATTAAGTGCATATGTTTTTTATTTGCATTTTAACAAGTATATGTATGCATAATATATAATACATTATTATTAGAATTATTATTATTATTATGTTATTGTTAGTATTATTCCTAATTGATCTTCTTTTTCAACCCATAATCCAATTATCTAATAAACCATAACCCATTTAACTCATACCCAAAAAAAGTAAAATAAAATAAATAAATAAATAAAGTTTAAACAAAAAATATATAATTATATATAATTGTGTGCTTAAATTGTTTATTCCAAGTTTTGAACTCTTGTCCTTTTACCAAATCTTAATACCTAAACCATAATGCCACATTGGCGTGTGGTTAGGTTGAAAGTCTAATTTAATTAAAAAATCTAAAGCCAATATAAGTTTCAAATTCTAATTGAAAGATCTGAGATCTTTAGGGATCTTATCTTAACAACGTGATTGTTAAAAATCCTAAAAGATCTTATCCTGTAACTTTCTTCTACTGCCTCCGTCAAAAAAAAAAAGAAAAAAAGAACAACAATCAAAAAGAACTCCCAACCCATCATTTCTCATCCTCTTCACTCTCCTTGGAATTGGAGTTGATCGTAACAGGAACGGGGTCGAGGCGTGGAGGTTGAGAAGGAGGCGTGGAGGTTGAGAAGGAGGCTAAATCCAAGTAAGTAAAAAATTTAATTTTTATGGATTAAATTATTTAATTGGAATAACATGATAAAAAAATTCTATTCTTTTTATGAAACCTAGATCTCCCCTAATATCTAAATTTATATGAATTAAAGTTTAATAACATGACTTAAAGTCCCTTCTTTTATGAAACTGAAAATTCATCCAATAATATAAATAGAATGAATTTGTGTGGATTAATAATTCTAATTAAATTGAAATTACCAAGCCTAGATTCATCTTTCCATAAATCTTTTTCATTAAAAACATCATCTTTGTTTAAATAAAACCTATAAAAGTAATATATGATTACCCTAGTTAGATTTTAAAAAAAAAGATGAAATTTAATTGTAAACTAAACAAAAAAAAGGAAAAAAAGAAAAAAAAAAAGAAAAGGAGAAAGGGCTGCTGCCGAGAGCAGCAGCCCCCCAAATTCATCCCCCCCAAACTGGGCCAAGTCCATTACAAAAATAAAAAGAAAAAAGGAACTGGGCTGCTACAGACCCAAGTCCTAAAGGAAAAAAAAAGAAAAAAATGAAAAAGAATCCAGGCCTGGATTACTGGCCCAGGCCCAGGAAAAAAAGGAAAAAAAAAGAAGGGGACTGGGCCGCCACTGGCCTAGGCCCACAAAAAAAAAAGGGAAAAGGAAACTCGGCCGTCATTGGCCCAGCCCAAAAGAAAAGAAATAAAAAGGAAAAAGAATTTTAAAAAAAAAGGAAACTGGGCCTGGCTTATTAGGCCAGGCCAGAAAATAGAATTGAAAAGAAAAGAAAATATAAATTTTTCTGCAACCTAATATTCAGAAGCCCAAATTACAGTGCAGCCCACAGATTTTGGGTTCTAATTCATTTAACCCGACCCAAATACAAAAACAGACCCGTTAAGTTATTGAAAAATAATTTTTTATTAGATAAAAATTTGAAAAAAATAAATAAAAATAGGGATAAATATCTAGATAACCCCTAGCATCTATTGAAAAATTTTGGGGTTAATTGCAAATCATATTGGATTGAAATACTATTTTCTAAGTTTAAACCCGTTACTTCAACATTCACACCCGTTAAGGAAATTGCACGTTTTTAATCATTTAAACCCCACAAAAATCAGTAAATAAAATATGAATAATATTATAAACTCAGTGTATCATCCTACAACTTTGTTTTAAGATCTGGACCATCCGTATTTAATTTAAATTATTGAATAACATCAAGTAAGATATCTTTTGTAAAATTCAATAAATGTAAATTTGATATCCTATGTAAAAAATTCATATGTATTTAATATAGATTCTTCGAATTGTTTATCGGACTCGTGATAAGTCTAGGTGAGTGTTCTTTTCCTCCTTCAGTTAAACAAGAATTTTTGATAAATGATTTTATTTTGCAATTATGCTACTAAAACTTACAAATGATATTGTGAGTGGTTGTTTTGAGCTTTCCTCTATTATTAAATTGGTCATGAGTGTTCATCTTATTTGCTTTCTATAATGCATATGGTATTGTTATGATTTCATGCGAGCGTGTTATTACTCTGTTCTTTAATAGATTCTATTTTTATATCTAAATAATTGTTCATGATGATTTACACCTGTTAATTATTATTCACGTCCACATATGTATATATACTTCCTTGTGAATGTATTTATCTCCCTTAAATAAATCTTGTATAATATTCTTGATCCTGGACATCATGACACCCCTTAAAAAACTTGACTGATTATACGTAACATCTACATGATAACTATTGAATTCATGTTATTGAAAGTTCCTAGGAAAATATTGTCAGACTGTAACACTTTCATTTTTCTATTGTTCTACCGTTTACACGGTAATATTGTTCACATTGTTATTGTTACATTGATATTGTTACTGTTACTGCATCGTCCCAGTAATTGAAATAATATGGAGATTGATTGTTATAAATAATAATGTATTGACAACTTACACTGAGATTGAGAAAATTGATGGAGGAGACAGCGTCTGTATTTTGGGTGGACCTAGGATACAGGTTGCGCAGCCGAGATACGGTTCCACTGCAGGGTTCCGAGGGATGACTGACATTCCGTATTGTTCATATTATCATTGTTATTGACACATTGTTATTGTTATTGCTATTGACCACCTAGTGGTAGGACCTAGTTCAACGCCAGGTGATTGGGCCATGGTTCTAGGTATGTACGGAACCCACCTAAAACATGGACAATTTCTCTTCCACTAATTAACTTAGTGTTGGCCCAAGGTTATAATCACCTCTTTTATTGAGTTTTGATGATTACAAAATATATATAGTTATTTGTACTAATCATGTTTTATGTTTAAGTGTGTTTCAGGGTTCTAAAGATTCATGGAGTTTTCTTCTCTAAAGGAAGGTTGTTTTGACTCAAGTCGATTCATTACGGGTTCAAGAATCAAGCTTGCAAGATCATATGGAGAAGCCCACTTGAAGACTTTGTAGTCACCTAGAACCTTTGTTAGACTTAGTTTGTTAAAGTTTGAGGCTGTGGTAAATTGGCTCTAAAAACACACACACACTTTTCAAAATACAAGTTTTTAGTTTTGGTATTTGTTTTTAGTTCATGCTTTGGTCTCTATACATGATTCAAATTTCTACAAATTTTATATCTTGTTTATATCATGTATATCTACCTTTTCAGCATGTTACTTAGCCATATTTCCCTATAAAATTATTTTGAAAATTTTCCCATGTCCAGAAAAATCCTACTTCAAAAACTGTTTCAGGCCTGGCGGTCGACCGGACCGGTCAGCCGGCCCTATTCCAGGCCAGGACGGTCGACCGCCCGGTCGACCGAGACATGTGTCCAGGACGTGCATGCTTGCGCACGTCTGTCGGTCGACCGACCGGTCGACCGACCTAAAATAGCATGCTCTCTGTTTTTTGTCGGTCGACCGCACGGTCGACCGTCAGTACAAAACTGTGTTTTGCCCTTTGCGGCCGGTCGACCGGACCGGTCGACCGACAAGCCTGCTGCTGCCAACGGCTCTTTCCTCTTTGGTGAAAATCTGAATTCTGATTTTCACCCTGTTTTGTGGCAGGATCTTTCTGACTTTTTGGGGGTTATTTTCTGATCAAATAAACTTAATTTAAATGTGTTTTAATCCCTTCCTCTCCCTATAAATAGAGGAGATTGGTCTCTTGCAAAATCACCAAGAAAAATCCCTAGTTTACAAGTTTTCAAAAGAAAGAAAAAGTTTCAAAGCTCTCAATTCTCTCTTGCATTCTTGGCTATTGTTTTTCAGTTGTATTCTCAATCATTTACAACTGAGTTTATTTTTCTCACTGCACTTCTAGAGCCAAAAATCCCATCCCCATTCTATAAGGAAGTTGTAAAGAGAAAGTTTGTAAGAAGTTTGTGATCCTTTTGGTGATCACTTGGCTACTTGTTCCTTCTTCTTGTTCTTGTTGAGATACCTCTTCGGTAGAGGATTGTAAGTGGTGGAGTTCGGTACTCCGGTCTTCGGTAGACCTTGTAAAGTCCTCAGTGGATAGTGGAAACCCTTCACGGTGGTGAAGGCGGGGAGTAGAGCGGTGACTCGAACCTCGAAACAAATACTTTGTGTTTGCGATTGATCTTCTCTTTGCTCTCTATTGCTCTAACTTTCTTACTTGTGATATTGCTATTCTTTCATACCTTGTGATATATCTTGTGTGCATTTCATTATTGCTTCAAATTCATTTCTTGCTAACTTGTCGATCAATTCTCATACAACAAGATTGCAATACGCACCTCTAACTCTTATCTAGAGGAATCACGAGGAAGGAGTTCAGAGCCCTTCACCGGGTATTCGGCTCTTAGTCTTGTTTTGGGAGATCGTTGCATCATTCATTCATACTAGTTTTAAAAAAATTATTAGATTAGCATTTACACCTATTCACCCCCCTCTAGGTGTTTTCAATTGGTATCAGAGCTTTGGTCTCTAGGCTCTTGGCTTAACAACCTTAGAGAGATCCACTATTTGCTAATCATTTCATCCATTTTTCACACACTTTCACTTAGTAAAAATGGCTGATGGAATTAAGACCCCCCAAAGTTTGATGGCCTTAACTTTCCCATATGGAAGGTTAAGATGACCATTTTCTTGCAATCCCTAGGAAGCCGGGTTGCAAAGGCCGTGACCAAACCATTTAGTGCACCCACCGGTGATGAGTCCACTTGGTCCGAAATAGAGACCAAAGAATTTGATGCTAACTCTAGGGCACACTATGCATTACTCCAAGCACTTAATGATGATGATATTGCTAGAGTAATTCATTGCAAATCCACACATGAAATTTGGACTCACTTGCTTGTTACTCATGAGGGAACCTCACAAGTAAAGAGGGCTAAAATAGATTTTCTTCGTTCCCAATATGAGAATTTCTCTATGCATGATAATGAAACCATAGATGATATGGTTACAAGATTTACAAAGATCACTAATGGACTTTCTTCTCTAGGTGATGCTATTGACAACGACCAAAGAGTAAGGAAGATCATCCGGACTCTTCCTCCTTCATGGGAAGTCAAAGCAACTACCTTGAAGGAACTCAATGACAAGGAGGAGATAGAGCTTATAGGTCTCATTGGGAATCTCAAGACCCATGAGATGGAGAGAAAAACTAGAGAAGAAATGGCTCCCTCCAAGAAGAAAACTATAGCCTTCAAGAGTCAATCCTCATACCCCGACGAAGATGATGAAGAAGAAGATGACGAAGAGCTCTCACTTCTTGTGAAGAACGTTCAGAGGATGTATAACAAGGCAAAGTTCCAAGGTAGGAGGAGATGGCAAGGTGGTAAAGAAGAGAAGAAAATTATTTGCTTCAATTGCCAAAGCCCGGGTCATATTGTTACGGAATGCCCGGATAAAGTCAAGCCCTCCACCTCCAAGAAGCCTTACAAGAAGAAAGCATTGAAGGCTACATGGGATTCCGAGAGTGAATCCGAGGAGGAAGTTGACACCGCCAACATGTGCTTCATGGCTAATGAAAGCACAAGCAAGGTAACCCCTTCCACTTCTTTTAATGATGAGCTTTTCATGGATGAATTAGGAGAAGCATTTGTAGAACTCTCACATAACTATGATTTTCTTAAGAAAAAGTATTTAAAAATGAAAAAGGAAAATGAGTCTCTTAATCATCTGTTTTTACCCTTACTAAAGAAAAAGATGAATTATCTTCTACTTTAATCTCCACCCAAAAAGATTTTGATAACTATAAGATTTCTTGCAAGGGTAAGTTTCCACAAGTTAATGAAAATGAGATTTTCATGCTAAAAGAGAAAATTGATTCTCTAGGAGTTGTTTTGAAAAAGTGTGAATTTGATAAGAATAGGCTTGAGGCTATGTTTCCTGAGAAACAAGCCCCTAAGAAACAACCCCATGTTATGCATGCTCATGTTCATAAATTACAAGCTTTACATCATGCCAAACCCCCCAAACATGCTCACCCTCCACACACACATCATGCATTCATGTATGGGAAGGTATTTTCATGCACTTTTTATGGCCGTAAAGGTCACTTAGTTAAGTTTTGCTATGATAGACTTAATGCATCTCATCATAATGTTTGGGTTCAAAATACTAACTTTCAAGGACCCAAGAAAATTTGGGTACCAAAGTCAATAAATTTGTTAAATGATGTAGGTACTTTCCAAGGCGCAACGACGTAAAGGATTATGGTATCTTGATAGTAGTTGCTCAAGGCACATGACTTGGGATATTAACAACTTTGCAACCCTATCAAGATACCATGAAGGTGGCACCGTCACCTTCGGAGATGATACCAAGGGTAAAATCATCGGCATTGGTAATGTAAACTTGGTACATCCACTTTAATAGAAAATGTTGTTTTAGTTGATGGCCTCAAGCATAATCTCTTGAGTATTAGTCAACTTTGTGATAAAGGTTTTGATGTTGTTTTTGATAATTTAGCTTGTAAAGTTTTTGATAGACTATCCAACACATGTATATTTTCCGATTTTCGTGAAAGCAATATATATATGATTGATTTGTCTAATATATCTTGCAATATTACTTGTTTAAAAGCCCTCGATGATGACTCTTGGTTGTGGCATAGAAGATTAGGCCACATTTCTTTTGACCATCTATCTAGGTTAAACAACAAGGAAATGGTGAAAGGTATTCCTTGCTTGAATTTTGAAAAGGACCGCGTTTGCGACGCGTGCCAACTTGAGAAACAAACCAAGTCCTCTTTCAAGTCAATCAAGGATATCATGACATAACGTCCCTTGGAGTTGATCCATATGGATTTGTATAGTCCTACTCAAACCAAAAGTCTAAGTGGGAATCGTTTTGCATTTGTTTTAGTTGATGATTTTTTGCGTTTTACTTGGGTTTTCTTTTTAGAGCATAAAAATCAAGCCTTTTCACATTTTCAAGCCTTTAAGAAAAGAGTTGAAAAGGAAAATGATTCTTCTATTTTAAGAATAAGAAGTGATAGAGGTGGTGAATTCATTAACCTACCCTTTATCACTTTTTTGTGAAGAACATGGAATTAAGCATGAACTATCTTGTCCTAGAACTCCACAACAAAATGGAGTAGTTGAACGGAAAAATCGAACATTACAAGAGATGGCTAGGACAATGATTAGTGAATATGGTCTCCCACATTATTTGTGGGCCGAGGCCGTTAATACATCATGCTATATATCAAATCGTGTTTTCTTATGCAAAAATACTTCAAAAACATCTTTTGAGATTTATTTTCTAGAAAGCCAAATGTTTTATACTTAAAGTTTTTGGATGCAAATGTTTTGTTTTAAATACAAAAGACAATTTGGGAAAATTTGATGCTAGGTCTTATGAAGCAATCTTTGTAGGTTACTCAAATACTAGTAAAGCTTATAGAGTTTTCAATAAGTCATCTTTAACTATTGAAGAGTCTATACATGTAAAATTTGAGGAATCTAATGTGTTTGTTAAGAATATTGTAGAAATAGATTCTTTGCATGAAGACATGGAGAAAGTCACTTTGAAGGACTCACCTACTATTGAAGGCATGCCAAAGGATGATGAAGGAAGCGAAACTAAGGATCAAGAGGCTTAAGGAAATGAAATTCAAAGAATTGATGTGGAGCCTACTCAACAACTTCCAAAGGATTGGAGATACAATCCACATCATCCCAAGGACCTTGTTTTAGGTGAAGTATCTCAAGGGGTAACTACTCGTTCTCAACTTCATGATTTTTGTGGACACTATGCTTTTATTTCTGACTTTGAACCCAAAAGCGTCCTCGAAGCCGAGGCCGACTCATATTGGTTGCTAGCCATGCAAGAGGAGCTTAATCAATTTGAGCGCAACCAAGTTTGGTACCTTATTCCTAGGCCCCACGATAGACCAACAATTGGTACTAAGTGGATCTTTAAGAACAAGTTGGATGAGTCGGGTAACGTTAGGAATAAAGCTAGGTTAGTTGCCCAAAGTTACACTCAAATCGAAGGTAATGATTTTGATGAAACCTTTGCACCCGTAGCACGGCTTGAAGCCATACGGATGACACTTGCATTTGCTTCATATAAAGATTTTAAGCTTTTTCAAATGGATGTTAAAAGTGCTTTCTTAAATGGATTTATTGAAGAGGATGTGTATGTTGAACAACCCCCCGGGTTTGTTGATCCTACACATCCGGATTTTGTTTTCAAACTTGACAAAGCTCTTTATGGTTTAAAACAAGCCCCTAGGGCTTGTATGAAAGGCTTTCTTCATTTCTAATTTCAAATAGTTTTAAGAAAGAAAAAATTGATACTACTTTATTTACAAAACATGTTGAAAATGATATTCTTATTGTGCAAATTTATGTGGATGATATCATTTTTGGTTTTACTAATGAAACCCTTTGCCAAGCTTTTGAATCATGCATGAAGGAAGAATTCGAAATGTCTATGATGGGTGAGCTCAACTATTTCCTTGGTCTCCAAATTAAGCAAAGAATGGATGCGATCTTCATCAATCAAGTCAAGTACACAAAGGAACTTATCAAAAGATTTGGACTTGAAGGAGCTAGAACTAGCAAAACTCCCATGGCAACAACCACCAAGCTTGACAAGGATGAACAAGGTCAAAGTGTAGACATTAAGCTTTATCGTAGCATGATTGGTAGTTTATTGTATTTGACGGCTGGTAGGCCGGATATTATGTTTTGTGTATGTCTTTGTGCTCGTTTTCAATCATGTCCTAAGGAGTCTCATTTAGTAGCGATAAAACACATTATTAGATACCTTAAGGGTACAATTGAAATGGGTTTGTGGTATCCGAAAACCGGACTATTTGAAATGAAGAGTTTTTCGGATGCCGACTATGCGGGTTGTAGGATAGATAGGAAGAGTACAAGTAGAACATGTCAATTTCTTGGTAATTGTCTTGTTTCTTGGTCTTCAAAAAAGCAAAATTTCCGCCGAGGCGGAGTATGTTGCAGCCGGAGCTTGTTGTGCACAAGTTCTTTGGATGAAGCATACTCTCCTTGACTATGATTTGCATTTTGATCATATTAAAATATTTTGTGATAATACTAGTACTATTCATATGACTAAAAATGCAAATCAACATAGTAAAACTAAGCACATTGACATTAGATATCACTTTCTTAGAGATCATTATGAGAAATGTGATATTGATATTGATTATGTTTCTACCGATTTTCAACTTGCCGATATTTTTACAAAATCTCTAGGCTATGCTAGATTTTCATTTATTTGTGGTGAGTTGAATGTTTGTATTATAGATTCTTGAAAGAAAATTTTCTTATTTTTTTTACCCTTTTTGATGTATGACAAAAAGGGGGAGAAATAGTTAGTTTTGAAGTTAGTTTTGAAGTTTATGCACTTTGTATTTTGTTTTTGTGCATCGTGTTTTGTATACTTTTTATGCTTTATGTAGCCATTCACTTTTTCACATAATCATTCTTTTATACATAGCATAATTTGAGGGGGAGCTTCCAAGCTCCTTTCCCATGTTTAAAATAACTATATGTTTTGTCATCATCAAAAAGGGGGAGATTGTTGGCCCAAGGTTACAATCACCTCTTTTATTGAGTTTTGATGATTACAAAACATATATAGTTATTTGTACTAATCATGTTTTATGTTTAAGTGTGTTTCAGGGTTCTAAAGATTCATGGAGTTTTCTTCTCTAAAGGAAGGTTGTTTTGACTCAAGTCGATTCATTTCGGGTTCAAGAATCAAGCTTGCAAGATCATATGGAGAAGCCCACTTGAAGACTTTGTAGTCACCTAGAACCTTTGTTAGACTTAGTTTGTTAAAGTTTGAGGTTGTGGTAAATTAGCTCTAAAAACACACACACACTTTTCAAAATACAAGTTTTTAGTTTTGGTATTTGTTTTTAGTTCATGCTTTGGTCTCTATACATGATTCAAATTTCTACAAATTTTATATCTTGTTTATATCATGTATATCTACCTTTTTAGCATGTTACTTAGCCATATTTCCCTACAAAATTATTTAAAAATTTTCCCATGTCCAGAAAAATCCTACTTCAAAAACTGTTTCAGGCCTGGCGGTCGACCGAACCGGTCGGCCGGCCCTATTCTAGGCCAGGACGGTCGATCGCCCGATCGATCGAGACCTGTGTCCAGGACGTGCACGCTTGTGCACGTCTGTCGGTCGACCGACCGGTCGACCGACCTAAAACAGCTTGCTCTCTGTTTTTTGTCGGTCGACCGCACGGTCGACCGTCAGTACAAAACTGTGTTTTGCCCTTTGCGGCCGGTCGACCGGCCGGTCGACCCGAGCCCAACGGCTAGTTGCCAGCAGGGCTGACAGTCGACCGGACCGGTCGACCGACAAGCCTGCTGCTGCCAACGGCTCTTTCCTCTTTGGTGGAAATCTGAATTCTGATTTTCACCCTGTTTTGTGGCAGGATCTTTCTGACTTTTTGGGGGTTATTTTCTGATCAAATAAACTTAATTTAAATGTGTTTTAATCCCTTCCTCTCCCTATAAATAGAGGGGATTGGTCTCTTGCAAAATCACCAAGAAAAATCCCTAGTTTACAAGTTTTCAAAAGAAAGAAAATGTTTCAAAGCTCTCAATTCTCTCTTGCATTCTTGGCTATTGTTTTTCAGTTGTGTTCTCAAGCAAGTTTCATTTACAACTGAGTTTGTTTTTCTCACTACACTTCTAGAGCCAAAATCCCATCCTCATTCTATAAGGAAGTTGTAAAGAGAAAGTTTGTAAGAAGTTTGTGATCCTTTTGGTGATCACTTGGCTACTTGTTCCTTCTTCTTGTTCTTGTTGAGATACCTCTTCGGTAGAGGATTGTAAGTGGTGGAGTTCGGTACTCCGGTCTTCGGTAGACCTTGTAAAGTCCTCGGTGGATAGTGGAAACCCTTCACGGCGGTGAAGGCGGGGAGTAGAGCGGTGACTCGAACCTCGAAACAAATGCTTTGTGTTTGCGATTGATCTTCTCTTTGCTCTCTATTGCTCTTACTTTCTTGCTTGTGATATTGCTATTCTTTCATACCTTGTGATATATCTTGTGTGCATTTCATTATTGCTTCAAATTCATTTCTTGCTAACTTGTCGATCAATTCTCATACAACAAGATTGCAATACGCACCTCTAACTCTTATCTAGAGGAATCACGAGGAAGGAGTTCAGAGCCCTTCACTGGGTATTTGGCTCTTAGTCTTGTTTTGGGAGATCGTTGCATAATTCATTCATACTAATTTTAAAAAAATTGTTAGATTAGCATTTACACCTATTCACCCCCCCTCTAGGTGTTTTCACTTAGGACCCTGATTGACACGTGTAATAGGCGTAGTATGGGATGCGTCTACTGCATGTGGCAATTAGAGCTCGCTGACATAATAAATGATAAAATAAATTATTTATAGTATGTTGTGACTGACCGTAATCACCTGACTGCATATATATAACTATAATAGACATATATTTGTACTCATGACCGGATTGTATACTAGACTAGTGACATATGCTAGGTTACATATTTTGGCATGAGTGGTTTCCTTTTTATCATAATGTTAGTTATATATCGTTCATAACTTTGTTCTTTATATTGATTATCTTATTATCCTTCATTTCAGTTATCATGTTTTCATTGTTTATATTATTGTTATGCACGAGCACCTTTCTCTTTACACACACACTTACTAGGTCGCTTCTGACGACCCTGGATTCTCACGTCCATGGTATTGGACATTTTTATATTGCTCAGGTGATCGTGTGATTTTGCGCTTCGCGAGGAGATTGGAGTTTCTCTCTTTTGATTCTGGTATTCTTGCCTCTTGTTATTCTTATTTTTGTACTCTTCTTGATTTCATGCATATCAGATTCAGTCTTTATTCTAGTTCTTTTTATGTGATATCATGCGTGGATGCTTATATGTGACATTGTAGTGATCGTTGATTTATCATGTTTAGATTTATAACTTGTTCAGGTTACTTTAGGCTTAGCGTGTATACGTGGGGTATTTTCCTCGCGTATATATGTCGCCGACTCTCGTCACGACTCTGTTTCTATGTATTTTGAGAAGCGGGGTGTGACAGATAACTCTCTGAAAACTAAAACTAGTCGACTTTAAAAGGGGATTAGTCGACTAACTTTGAGTACAGTTGAAAAACAGATATAGATATTTTTTTGTGAATACACATAGTCGACTATAGAATATAGTAAGTCGGCTATAGGATATGTTAGTCGACTATAGAAGGGAAGAAGTCGACTATAAGACTATTTTGTGTGTGTGATCAAGGTTTTTAATAATCTTCTAAAAATAAAGAAAAAATACACAAAAGTAATAAATATTCTTATATAATCTTATGCTGCAAGAACTCAGTACTAGCTCTATAGATTGAGCTCCAATGTACCTGCATCTCAATTGTTATCATCAAAATCTAAGTTCCAATAGGAGTGTGAGAATCAAAACAAGAAAGATTTGGAAAGGATTTGAATTGAAGAACAACTTTCTCTTTTTGACATTTTTCTCTTTGAAAATTGAATCTAAATGGATTGAAGGTATTATCTCTTCTTGAGTTTCGCTTAGTTATGACTAATGGTCAATAGGGTTAGTATTTATAGGTGGCCACTAACCAGTTCCTTAATAATATAGCCGTTATAGGCAAAGTCTGTCAAAAGCAGACAGGTTGGTCGACCGTCCGGTCGACCACCCGGTCGACCTCCAACGGTCATTTTTTTGACCATTGGGGATCGTCGGTCGACTGGCCGTCGGTCGATCTTAACTGAGAGCAAAATTCTTACAGTCAGTCGACCGCCCGATCGACCGACATGCACAATGGTTTCTTGTGCAATTTGATCGACAGCCCGGTCGACCACCTGGTCGACCGACATGCAAAGTGGTTTCTTGTGCACTTCGGTCGACTGCCCGGTCGACCGACTCAAGGCAAACATTCTATATTGAAAACATGAAATTCTATTTTACATTTGTCATATATTTTTCACCAAAAAGAATATACAATATATTTCATGTTATATAGTTAAGTTCAAAACTGTGAAATCAAATATCAACACAGAATCTAAGATATAGGACCAATAATTAGTAGAAAAATAAATCTCTTTAAAAAGAAGAAAATATTTTTAAAACGAAAATCATTCTGCAATCTGTTGAAATCAATTCAACAACTTATGAACCAAAAATTCAAATGATGTTGTGTGTGTGTGTGTGAATCTCATGAGATAACAAACTACCAATTATTGGTTTTAACAAACTAAATTCTTACTAAAAGAAGGAGGAAAATTTTTTTCTTTGCCAATAGGAGTCCCTTGAGCTTGTCTCTTTAGAATGATTTCCAAGGCTCAATTTTGATAACTGAGCTCTGAGATCATCATCTTGAGGGCTTTATAAACTTATGAATCTTTATGGAGAAGCCAAACCTTATCATTAAATCAATCTTTTATCTGAAACTTATATTGATACAAATATAAGATTGAATAACTTCATGGGATTATTAGCATCAAAACTTGGGCAAAAAACCTTTGGGCCAGCAATTTTTCCTCATAGCCGTCAAGGTAGGACCCGATATAGGATGTTGACTCACTCAAGTGACCATAAAGTAGATGGCTGTCTTAGGGAGTTTCAACCAGAGCTGATGCTTGATGGTGTGGAAGATTTGATCGATTGGGAGGTTTAGGGGGTGAAGGCGGTGGAGTCATCGGTCTTCACTGTCGTCTGGGGAGCGTCCTCCTTAGGAGTTAGGGTCGGATGCCCCCTTGCGCACTTCCTCGAGCTTTTGGCTTAAAGGTTCTCGGGATCCTCATGTGATATGGCCACTTTGGAGCGTATTCAGTTTAACTTGAAATGTTGGTAGGTCAGAGCTACTGGGTGTTGATTGGCCTCGGGGAAAGAGTCCACCAGAATCTCTCGGGCGCCTAACTCGATGACCCGCTGTTGCGCCTCTCGCAAAATCTTTATCTGCGTGAGTAGCGTAGCGGATGATTGACCTGTGCTACCACCTCACGCTCACGTTCTATTGTATTGCGATTCATGGCGATCAGTTCTCGCTCGCGATCGGCCTTCGCTTGATTTTCATCCAGCCGTCGTTGTTGGTCGATTACCATCTGGTTGAGTTGTCCGCGAGAGAGGGCCGATGAAACAGGTTCGTCAGGAGCGTTGACGTCGTGTCGGGTGGCACTCCTGTGAGCCATAACTGTAGAGTGAGTGTCTTTTATGGAAAGAATAGGGTGTTGGATAGAGAGAGATCTCAATGGTATGATTCCGAGTCTCTCAATGAAAGCACCAAATGCGGTGGGTAAATTCCTAAGCAATCAAACCACGTACCAAAATAATGGAGAGAGATAGTTAAATTAAAATCATAGCAAGCACAAGCTCACAGAACTTACGTGAAAACTCGAAAAGGAAAAACAAAGGGGGAGAGAAAGAGAGGAGAATTCCATTAAAACAATGGTGATTACGGGTGGGCTTCTCTAGTGTGCTAGGGTTTCTGAATTCCGATCGTGAATCTATTACTCGTTAGAAGGGATATATTATTTATACAGGTAATCTCTACAGGATAAGGTGAGGGAGTCCCACTCAATTCGAATACTTAAAATCCTCATCTTGATAGCGGTTGAGCTGAACATCCCAGTTTGAATCAAGATAAGGGAGAGTCCATCTCTACCGGTAGTCTGTGCCTTACTGTAGATAAGGATGAATTGTCCCCGAGGAGCAATTACCTTGTTTGGATGATGATTAGGCTTAAAAATTGAGGTCTTCCTTCAATCGATT
The DNA here is from genome assembly GCA_038442645.1 of Agave tequilana. Classification (NCBI taxonomy): domain Eukaryota; kingdom Viridiplantae; phylum Streptophyta; class Magnoliopsida; order Asparagales; family Asparagaceae; genus Agave; species Agave tequilana. Next base: position 166,894 of record JAVJIF010005192.1, read on the forward strand.
TTTTCTCTTCTTCCACTTACCCAACCCGCTTGAAGTTTTAATTAGACGGAGACTCGGGATTAGATGTTCTCAAAGTAGCCACGCATCGCGCATCCTTTGGGGGCCGGATAGACACGTATCACAATCTTAGGCAGGTTAGAAAGTATCTACTACAGGCCTCACGCTGCGCTTTCGCCCAGCGGGGATGTAAAATCCCCGAACGAGGGAAGAGTCAAAGGGCCTCTAACTAGGGGTGCCATCGGATAGGATACGGATCGAATATTACCTCTACCATATCCATATCCGCACCCAACCTTCGGATACGGATACGGATACGGATATTGGTGGATGTGGAAAAATGATATCCGTATCCGCCAAAATCGGATATCAGATATTCGCGGATCGGATGCGGATACTAATCGGATATGTTAAAAATGGATATGGTTAAAGATAAATTAAACAGAAATACTTATATTTCTTTTTATCTCATCTACTACAATATTAAATGTGATACATACTATGATATTATTGTGTACATATCAATACATTCATCGTATTCATTGTCATTTGACTTCTATAACAATAGATTGCACGTCCTCCGGTGCTAAATACCGATTCGGATGACATGGTTGATGTCGAAATACTCAAAATATCATGTGGTGCTCTTGCAAGAATCGAATACTTTTCATTATTACTTTTTAACCAACTCAAAATATCAAAATTTAATACCTTATTCCATTGAAGAATAGTCTTCTCCATACCGATATCATTATGAAGCGCGCATCATTCGGATATCGGATCGGATACGAATAAGATATTACTTTTACCATATCCGTATCCGCACCTACCTTTCGGATATGGATACGGATACAAATATTGACGGATGTGAAAAAATGATATCCGTATCTGGATTGGAGGCGGATTCGGATGCTGATATCCGCGGATAATCCGTATCCGGTGGCACCCCTAACTACAGCTATCAACATGTATGTATTCTATATAAACAATCATGACAACATATCAAATGAAATTGAATATTAAACCAATTGTACTTGAAGTAAGCTAATTCAAGAAAAATCATACAAATTTTGTTTGATAGTTACATATGCATGTAATATGTCATCCAACTCATCAATACTAAGCAAAATAACATATACTGAGTTCTAGACTATTTAAAACATGTAATCAAAGTAATCTTAAATAAAGCAGAGATGTTATCGATATACGCAAGCAATCTCCAAAATGTGGTGTTCTCCTCCCTAGCTCCTTTGAAAGTGATACATTAACTTTGTTGACCCTTCAAATTCCAATGCATCCACCACCAAGGCATCATCTCCTCCCAAGTCTTAGAAAAGGACACACCTATATCAATTAAATTCAGTGTGTTATGTGGTATCCATATCTTCTTGGGCCCAGCCGAGTTAGTACTTTCTTGAGCACAAATATTTTTATTTTTTCAAATTTAACTTAGCATAATAAAATTTGGCTAAATAACTTTTGCATTTACAATGTGTACATCTGTACACCTTGCCATAAATTTGGATGATGACAGTCTGACATCCAACGGCTGTCCTCGCATCCTCTGTTCGGTCGGTGGCATGTGATAGAGGAAGAGTGTGGGGTCCTCCGATTAGCTGCTACGCCGGCGTGATCCCCGAACGCTGGCACGCTTCTTCCTCCGCCTCCATCTAAGTTCTCCCATCGAGCATCGAAAACTCAAACGAATTCGAGTTCGAATTCATCCCCTCGATCACTACTGTACATCTCTGCAGACCGACTTCGTCCCCATAGTTACTGCCTCAGCGAAGGAAACCCTCTGCTTAGGTTCCGTAGCCCCGTCGTCCACCGCAGAGGAACCAAGTTGCAGCTGGAGAAAGAAGTTTCTCCCTTTGACAAGGCCCATGATCATCTCCTTGGTGAGAAACAACCGGACCACCATGTCCTTATCTCGACCGCCGACGGCAGAGTACTATCCCACGTCCTCAGCATGCCTCTCAACAAAACCCCCCTTGGGCTTCACCTCCTTCTGAGCCTCCCTCTGATGTCTGACTTGAACCCGAAATGGGAAATCTCTGACTACATGCCCGTCTCCTGGAGGCGAAACACACAATGCCTGAGGGGCATTCTGCCTTCCAGTGGCAGAGGATGCCACAGTAATGACATTTGGAGCTCTCCCAACCGTGCACAACTGCCTTGGGGAGACCATGCCCGTGCTGAAACTTCTCCGCCACTCGGACTGGCCTCGCCAGCCGACGAGGAACCTCTGTTCACGCCCCCTAAACCATCCAACGATGAAGAAGAAGAGCCAGCAGACCCCAAGAAGAGTAAAACCATGATCAAGGTGTGCAAGGAAGAATAAGAAGAAGAAAAAGAGGAGGAGAGAATGAGTCAGGAAATCCTCCAAACATTGGTGTGCAAGGGATGTTGGTTGTTTGGAGGTGGAGATTGGCATTGGTGGAGGTTGTATGAGTGAAAATTGGATGTTTGTTATGGGAATTGGAAGTGAAGCTTGGAGTCTGTGTGAAGGGAGGAAGGGATGGGTAAAGAGCTGTGATGTTGCTCGGGTGTTTGAGGAAATGCCACAAACAACAAACCTCTCCCACAATGAAATCAGTGGAGGGGAGAGGGGAGGAGGAAGGTGAATAAGGAGAGGAAGACGGAGGTGGAGGAGGAGGGGGGAAGTGGTTTAGGGAGAGAGGTCATGAAGGAACCATGGAGGCATGAGTTAGTTTTAGGATAATTTGCCACTGGCCTTCAGGATTTAATTCTTTGTTCTTTGATTTCTAAGAAAGTATCAATTGATATAAATAACAACAAGTTCATACAAAGTTTTTGCAGGTATAAAATCAACTATATTCCCAGTGCAGCAGCCGCAGACCCAGGAACATAAGGATGGCAATGCAAGCAGAGGTTAGACTTCCTTCTAGCCGTCACTCCAAAGGACTCACTCATGTCAAGATTACAGGGCTCAATTCCATTCGGAAGCTCCCAATTGAAGTAACACAGCAATTGTGCGAGAGCAAGCTCCACGGTTGCCAATCCGAACATCATCCCCGGGCACATCCTTCTGCCCGACCCAAAAGGTAAGAACTCAAAGTTTGCTCCTTTGAAGTCGACATGATTCCCTTCAAACCTGTCAGGATTGAATTTCTCAGCATCTTCCCAGTATCGTGGATCTCTTCCCATCGCCCATACATTTATGACCACCCTTGCCTTCTCCGGTATCTCATACCCGAGTACCTCGCATGTCTCCTGGCACTCTCTCGGCAGCAGTAATGGAGCGGGAGGGTGCAGCCTTAGAGTCTCTTTGATTACAAGTTGCAGGTAGTTCAACTCCTTCATGTCTTCCTCGGTCACCTTATTTTTCCCTTGGAGAACCTCTCTCACTTCTGATTGTGCCCGGCGCATTGCTTCAGGATTCCTCATCAATTCAGACACTGCCCATACTAGAACAGTCGATGAAGTCTCAGTTCCAGCCCCTAGCATGTCCTGGATAGAATTCACAAAGCAGTGTTATGAGTGGGTAGCACACTGTAGTATACTTAGAACAAGCTAGAATTGAATTTTAACTGCCTGGAGTACTGGGAAATATAACATGAGTAATTCATTTCTCCTTTGGATTTTTATTGTGCTAATTTTCTTACCAGGATTACAGCCTTGATACGAACGGTGGTGAGCTCAAACTCAAGGCCGCCGTCTTCTTGCAGCCTTAAGAGAAGGTCGAGTAAGTCCTCTACTTCTTCTTGTTTGCCACCATAGCTGGAACCTGCAGTAATAGCCTCTTTGCTCTCTCTTGTTTCAGTACTCTTCTTCATCTTGATCTTGTGCTGTTGGATGATGCCATCAAGGATCCGATCGAAGTTCTGATGGCACCTCTCCACCTTGCCCTTGAACCCGCTGACCAAGCCAATCAACCACGACCAAGAGGGGAACATGTCTTCCAGAGGGAACCCCCACTTATTTCGAACCCTTCTTCCAACGCCGCCAGAAACGCCGTCTGATCCTCGCAGTACTTGTTCCCCACGGCCGCCCTGGCCATTATGCTGTTGGTGAGCGAGCTGAGCTCCTTGCTGAGGTTCACGATCGAACATTCGTCCTTGTTCTCTTTCAAATAATTATAAATGGACTGGATGAGATTCTGAACTTCTTCCTCCCTGATGGAACGAAAGGATTGGATCCGTTTGGGGCTGAGCAGCTCCAAGATGCATATCCTCCTCAGCTGCCGCCAGTAGTCGCCGTAAGGAGCAAACGACATGCTCTGGCCGTCGTAGCTGAAGATCTTTATCGCGGTGAAGAGCGGTCGGGTCGCGAATAGGACATCGTGTGTCTTCACGACCTCTCTGGCTGCTTCGGGGGTGGAGGCCACGACGAGGGACATCTGGCCGAGCTTCAAGTGCAAGAGAGGGCCGTAGGTCTGGGAGAGACGGCGGAAACAGTGGTGAGGCAGCTGCGATTCACGAGAGGCCAGCAACAAGTGAGGGATGTTTCCGATGACAGGAAACTGCCTTGGTCCCGGTGGTGTCAGACGTTGCCGCGGTTTATGAGTGAGTTGCTTGAAGAAGAGGATGAAGATGAAGAGAGCCAATGGGCAGAAACACAAGGAGAAGATGGTTAGTGATTCCATAGTACGATTCAGATGCTTAGTCCCTCTTCCAATAGCTTACCCCAATACAGAGAACAGAGTGTAGACAAAAGAGATGATAATGATGATAGGGCTCTCGCTGAAAGCAACCATGTGGCTCTTGATGATGTGATGCGCTGAAAGCAACCATAGGGCTCTCGCTGAAAGCAATCATATCTCTCTCTCTCTCTCTCTCTCTCTGACACCAAATTCTAATCAATGGAGATGAATGCATGCCATTTCATCGATCAAGCAGATTGTGTGTACGTTCATGAGAGAAGGAGAGAGAAACTTTATTAAATTTTACGTGAGTACAATAAGAATTACTTATACCTCTCGCTAAGAAGATTACAAGTTCTTGATGACCGCAAAGAACAACAAACTCTTATAGCTAAGGTTCTCTCACGAATCTCTCACCTAGATGAATTACACCCTTAGAAGTTACAAATTCATTGGATTACATTGAAGGTCACCCTTAAAGGGTGATTTATAGACCATAAAACTCTCCTAATCTTAAACAAAATTCATCAATACGAACAATTACCATCTCAGAATAAAGAAAACCTGAATTCAACTCGAACTTGAAAACAGATTCAGAAAAGAAAACTGCCAGACTCTCCATTAGTCGACTAGGTCAGGATATTAGTCGACTAATACTATGTATTAGTCGACTAGGCTCAAAAACTAGTCGACTACTCTAACAAAATTCGAGAAGCCCAACTCTCTGTTGGCCAACCTAGTCAACTATATAATGTATTAGTCGACTAATCCATATGATTAGTCGACTATACCAAGTATTAGTTGATTAGTAATGTGCACAGCTCCTTCTGCACGTCGATTCTTTGATCTCCGAAATTTTGTCTACCTTCACGATGAATTCCAGTCACAATTTCTAACAATTTTCCCCTTGACTTCAATACGTCCAAGTCCGAGAATAACAACCATGCACCATGTGCTCGCATCCACGCACAATTGAACAAAATTTGACTTCATCACCATCTCTCTTCCTCTTCTCCATAACCCTCTCACGGGGTTCACACTTGATTAGGTCGAATAAGTTGAGGTCCAACTTGAACTTTATCACCCAATGGTCTCTTTGATCCGCGCAGGATTTATGAGAATTTGCTCCGCCATAAGAGTAACGATCTGGACTTTCTTATTACACGCCTAGTCGCAATCTCTTTTCAGGGTACAACTGAACAACCGAGCTCAAACCATCGTAGTCTCTGATTGTTTCACAATCGCGGCTTTTGAAGCCGAGGATAACTGTAGTACACCAACTGTAACTTTTGAATTTCGCAACATATACACATTGCCGACATATTTGGCCTGAAACTTCACATGGGTCATTTTGAAAATTTTCATAAGATCGCCTTCAGAATTGAAACTGAACCCTTTCCCTTGTAGCGCTCCAAGAGATGAGATAATACCTTGAATCGAGAACATAACAAACACCTTGAAAAGTAGTGATGCATTTGTTGGCCCAAAAGGTTACACTCTCCATTTGTTTTTGGTTTTGATGATGACAAACCAAATATGAGCTATTTGGTACTAATAAAGTTTGTTAAGATGAGTTTCAGGTTTGTACCAATTTTGGAGGCCATTGCTTGCTATTGCAATAACTTCTAGGTTCATAAAGCTATGAAGGCATATTGCACATCAAGGAAGGATCATAGAAGAAGAAGGCTCTAGCAAGGATAGCATGGCTCAAAGATTGTGAAAATTGCTATGCATACTTTATTTTTAGTTTTATAGTTTAGAAGTTTGTTAAAGAATAGTGGATAGGTTTGAAACTCTATCACACACGTTTTTGCGCACATGTTCAATCCAAAATGTTTTCCTATAATTTATACAAAAATATTTTGCATACAAGATTTTGCCTACAGATATATATTTATATTTTATACTAATCCCTGTTCAAAAGTATTTTTATCAAAATCTTAATCTTTTCTTAAATTCCTTCTAAGTCTGATTTTTGACCAGTTCTGGTCGACCGGCCGGTGGACCGAATCTGTGTCAGGTTATACCGGTCGACCGTCCCAGTCGACCGAGGTCCTGGCAGATGCACGTATCCGTGTGCATGTCTGTCGGTCGACCGGGCGGTCGACCGGACTATAGTTTTTGCTCTCTGGTTTTTTCCGGTCGACCGGGCGGTCGACCGTATGCCTGTAACGGTCATAATTTTGAACTAGCGGTCGACCGCACCGGTCGACCGATCTAGCCGTTGAACAGTAACGGGCAGTTTTTAATGAGCTGTTTATTTTTGTCTTTTTGTGTTTAAAATTAGTTTAATTAATATATTTTAAACTGATTACCTCCTAAACATCAGTAATTATGTTTTATCCCTAAACCCTAGCCCTCTCCTATAAATAGGGGTGTTTGGGGAGAGATTTTAATAACAATCTTTATAAGAGAAAATTCAAAAGTTTCAAAGTTTAAGGCTTTCAAAAGTTCTTGGTTTTTGTGCTAAATTCTCTCAATTTTCTGAAGGGTTTTCAAAAGATTTTCTCTGATTTCAATTTCTTTTCCTTACACATAAAGAGCTTCAATTCTACTCATTATTCTCTAAGGACCTTTGTAAGGGAAGAGATTTTTGAAAGAGAGAGTTTGTGGTCTTGTGGCTACTCAGAGATTCTTGTGATTGTAATTGTGGAGTTGGGTACTCCGGTTGTAATTGTTCTTTGTGATAGTGGAAGTAGCTAGAATCCTTCTGGGGAAGGCGGGGAGTAGAGCTGGGTGCTCGAACCTCGATAACATATCCTTGTGTTTGCGATTGGTTTACTTTCTTGCACTCTTTACTTTACTATACTTGCTCTTATTCTTTCTCATCATAATCATTGTCATATTTACTTGCTTGCATTCATCTTGTGAATCTTGATTGGTAATTGTTGTAGCTTTAAATTTTTTTATTTGCCCTTTGATTAGTATTGTCACCTATTCACCCCCCCTCTAGGTGACTTTTCAATTGGTATCAGAGCTTGAACTCTAGGTTTGGCTTAACATCCATAGAGAGATCCTTAAAACTTGCTAATCAACATTTTCATTTCATTCATTCATCACTAGTAAACGTGGCCGACAACATTAAATCCCCACCTAAATTTGATGGACTCAATTTCCCAATTTGGAAGGTTAGGATGACTATATTTTTGCAATCTTTGGGTAGCTTAGTTGCCAAGTCCTTGACCAAACCCTATGAAGCACCTGATGGTGATGAGAGCACTTGGACCGACCTTGACTTTAAACTATATGAGGCTAACTCCAAGGCCCAAAACTCCCTATTAACCGCCTTGAATGCGGATGACCTTACACGGGTAATTCATTGCCAATCCGCCTATGAGATTTGGCAACACTTATTGGTCACACACGAGGGGACTTCACAAGTCAAGAGAGCTAAGATAGATCTCTTGAGGTCCCAATATGAGTCATTTAAAATGCTTGATGAGGAGTCTATTGATAGTATGGCTACAAGGTTTACTAAAATCACTAATGGTCTTTCTTCCTTAGGTGATGACATCTCCAACGATCAAAAGGTGCGGAAAGTAATTCGGGCTCTTCCTTCATCATGGGAGATCAAGGCCACCACCTTGAAGGAGTTGAACGACAAGGACGAGATGGACCTCATTAGTCTCATTGGAAACCTAAAGACCCATGAGATGGAGAAGAAGGCAAGAGAAGAGGCCACTACTTCAAAGAAGAAATCCATAGCCATCAAGACTTCATCCACCAATGATGACGATGAAGATGACGAAGAAGAAGATGAGGAGCTTACTCTACTTGTTCGCAACGTCAAGAGGATGTACCGGAAGAACAAGCTCAACTTCCGGAGAAAATTTGAAGGCAAAGAGGAGCGGAGGATCATATGCTACAATTGCCGCAAACCCGGACATATCATGACGGATTGTCTGGAGTTCAAGAAGAAAATGACTTCCTCCTTCAAGCCAAAGAAGCCGGAGGAAAAGAAAGCTTACAAAGCTACGTGGGATTCGGAAAGCGAGTCCGAAGAGGAGGTGGATCAAGCTAATATGTGTTTCATGGCAAACACACCCAAGGTAACCCCTCAATCCCTTGATGATGAAGATGATGATGTAAGTAAGGAAGTTCTAGTGCATGCTTTTATAGAACTTTCTGAAACTTATGATAACAAGAAACTTGAATGCATAAAATTACAAAAAGAAGTTGCTTTTCTTAAGAATGAACTTGCTATGGTTTCTAAAGAAAAGGATAATATTTCTTCTAAATCTCATTTCTATACAAAAAGAATTTAATGCCTACAAAGTTTCTTGTAAAGCAAAATCTCCTATTATTGATGAACAAGAAATTTCTTCCTTTAAATCAAAATGAATGATTTTGAAAAAGTTTTAAATGATTGTGCTTTTAATACCAAGAAACTTGAGAACATGTTTTCTAAAAAGCACACTTCACATGCTAACACTTCACAAGCTAAGAATTCTCATGCTCACACCACTTATGCTAAAGTTTCTCATGCTCACAAATCACACACTCACTATGCTTTTAAATATGGTAGAGTGTATAGATGCACATATTGTGGTAAAAATGGACATTTAGCTAAGTTTTGCTATGATCAACTAAATAGAACAAATAATCTTGTTTGGGTTCATGACACTAACCCTAGAGGACCCAAGAAAATGTGGGTACCAAAATCAAGTCTTAAATTGTTTGATGTAGGTACACACCAAAGCTCCAAGACGTAGGGAGCGGTGGTACCTTGATAGTGGTTGTTCAAGACACATGACATGGGACATCAACAACTTCACAACCCTATCAAGGTACATGGAAGGTGGCACCGTCACCTTCGGGGATGACTCCAAAGGAACTATCATCGGTATAGGTAACATTCAAATTGGTGCATCTCCTATTATTGAGAATGTTGTTTTAGTAGATGGTTTAAAACATAATTTGCTTAGCATTAGTCAACTTTGTGACCGTGGACTTAAAGTTGTTTTTGATGATTCCTCTTACAAGATTTTTAATGTTAAATCTAATGATTGTATTCTTACCGGTTTTCGTGATAATAATGTTTATATTATTGACATGCTTAATTTAGATTGTTCTACTAAATGCTTGAATGCTTTTGATGAAAATTCTTGGCTTTGGCATAGAAGACTAGGACATGCATCTTTTGACCATATTTCTAGGATTAATTCAAAGGAATTGGTGAAGGGTGTACCTTGCTTGAATTTTGAGAAAGACCGCATTTGTGGTGCGTGCCAACTTGGGAAACAAACCAAGTCTTCCTTTAAACCAATCAAGGATATCATGTCAACTAGGCCTTTAGAATTAATTCATATGGATCTTTTTGGACCAACTAAAACTAAGAGTTTAAATGGAAGTAGATTTGTATTTGTTTTGGTTGATGATTTCTCCCGTTTTACTTGGGTTTTCTTTTTGCAACATAAAGATCAAACTTTTTCTCATTTTAAGATTTTTCGAAAAAGAGTTGAAAAAGAAAAAGGTTTTTCGATTTTGAAAATAAGGAGTGACAGAGGTGGTGAGTTTGTTAATTAACTCTTCATGACTTATTGTGATGAAAAAGGAATTAAGCATGAAATGTCTTGTCCTAGAACTCCACAACAAAATAGAGTTGTAGAAAGGAAAAATAGAACACTTCAAGAGATGTCTAGGACAATGATAAGTGAGTATGACCTCCCTCAATATTTATGGGCCGAGGCCGTAAACACTGCATGCTATATATCGAATCGTATTTATTTATGCAAAAATTCTTCTAAAACATCTTTTGAAATGTATCATTCTAGAAAACCAAATGTTGCATATTTCAAAGTTTTTGGATGCAAGTGTTTTGTTTTAAATACTAAGGATAATTTGGGTAAATTTGATGCTAAGGCTTATGAAGCTATCTTTGTTGGATATTCTTCTACTAGCAAAGCATATAGAGTTTTCAATAGATCTACACTTACCATAGAAGAATCCATGCATGTTAAATTTGAAGAATCTAATGTGGTTGTTGAGAATGTTGTAGAGATTGAACCATTAGGTGAAGACATGGAGAGACTATCCTTGAAGGACTCACCCGCTCAAGAAGAAAAGCTAGATTCAATTGGTGAAGTTCAAGAGAATAAAGAGGAAAGCTCTCAACCGCTTCCTAAAGCTTGGAGATACGCTACAAATCATCCGAAGGAGCTCATCTTGGGTGATGCATCTAGAGGAGTCACTACGCGCTCCAAACTCCATGACCTATGTGGTAACTTTGCTTTCATTTCTCATTTTGAACCCAAAGGCATTCTCGAAGCCGAGACGGACCCATATTGGTTGCTTGCCATGCAAGAGGAACTCAATCAATTTGAGCGCAACCAAGTTTGGCACCTTGTTCCTAAGCCCCACGATAGACCAATAATTGGTACTAAGTGGATCTTTAGAAACAAGATGGATGAGTCCGAAAATGTCATTAGGAATAAAGCTAGGTTAGTGGCCCAAGGTTACACTCAAGTTGAAGGAATTGACTTTGAGGAGACCTTTGCACCCATAGCACGGCTTGAAGCCATACGGATGACACTAGCTTTTGCATGTTTTAAAAATTTAAACTTTTTCAAATGGATGTAAAAAGTGCATTTTTAAATGGTTTTATTAATGAAGAAGTTTATGTTGCTCAACCTCCCGGTTTTGTTGATCATGTTCATCCCGATTTTGTTTTTAAACTTGATAAAGCTTTGTATGGATTGAAACAAGCTCCAAGAGCTTGGTATGAGAGGCTTTCTAGTTTTCTCATTTCAAATGATTTTGTTAAAGGCAAAGTAGACACAACTCTTTTTACTAAGCATGTTGATAATAATATTTTAATTGTGCAAATTTATGTTGATGATATAATTTTTGGATCTACTAATGAGCTTTTGTGCAAGGAGTTTGAAAAGGTAATGCAACTAGAATTTGAAATGTCTTCCATGGGTGAGCTTAATTTCTTTCTTGGACTCCAAATCAAGCAATTGCAAGACGGAACCTTCATTAACCAAGCCAAGTACGCAAAGGAGCTAGTAAAGAAGTTTGGGCTTGAAGGATCAAAGGCTTGCAACACTCCAATGGCAACTACAACCAAGCTTGATAAGGACGATCAAGGTAAAAATGTTGATATTAAATTATATAGAAGCATGATAGGAAGTCTTTTATATTTAACGGCAAGTAGGCCGGATATCATGTTTAGTGTGTGTTTTTGTGCTAGATTTCAATCGTGTCCTAAAGAGTCTCATCTTATTGCGGTAAAACGCATTATTCGTTATATTAAGGGCACAATTGGAATGGGTCTTTGGTATCCGAAAACTAGAGATTTTTCAATGACTAGTTATTCAGATGCCGACTATGCGGGTTGTAGAGTAGATAGAAAGAGTACTAGTGGGACATGTCAATTTCTTGGTAATTGTCTTTTTCATGGTCCTCTAGGAAGCAAAATTCCGTAGCTCTCTCAACCGCCGAGGCGGAGTATGTTGCCGCGGGGGCTTGTTGTGCACAAGTCTTTTGGATGAAACATACTCTCCTTGATTTTGATTTGCACTTTGATCATATAAAAATATTTTGTGATATTACTAGTACTATTCACATGACTAAGAATGCAAATCAACATAGTAAGACCAAGCACATTGAGATTAGATATCACTTTCTTAGAGATCATTTTGAGAAAGGTGATATAGATATTGATTATGTTTCCACGGATTTACAACTAGCCGATATTTTCACTAAACCTCTTGATTTTGCTAGATTTTCGTTTATTTGTGGAGAACTTAATGTTTGTATTATTGAATAGACATGTTTTTCATAACCCTTTTTGATGTATGACAAAAAGGGGAGAATAAGTTTACATGGACAAAAATAAGTTCATTTGGTCTTGGTTCCATATGAATTTATATGTTTGGGTTTTAATAAATTTTGATATGAGTTTTGTATTTTATGAAATTGAGAAATCTTGTATATTGTTTCTATTGGTATTGTTTCTATTGGTATTGTTTTCAATTTGGTTTCATTTGATATCTTTTCTATGAATTCTTGTGTTTTAAGTTTAAATAATATAGCACAATTTGAGGGGGAGTTTTCTCCTCCCCTATATTTTTGTTTATAGCCTATTTGTTTTGTCATCATCAAAAAGAGGGAGATTGTTGGCCCAAAAGGTTACACTCTCCATTTGTTTTTGGTTTTGATGATGACAAACCAAATATGAGCTATTTGGTACTAATAAAGTTTGTTAAGATGAGTTTCAGGTTTGTACCAATTTTGGAGGCCATTGCTTGCTATTGCAATAACTTCTAGGTTCATAAAGCTATGAAGGCATATTGCACATCAAGGAAGGATCATAGAAGAAGAAGGCTCTAGCAAGGATAGCATGGCTCAAAGATTGTGAAAATTGCTATGCATACTTTATTTTTAGTTTTATAGTTTAGAAGTTTGTTAAAGAATAGTGGATAGGTTTGAAACTCTATCACACACGTTTTTGCGCACATGTTCAATCCAAAATGTTTTCCTATAATTTATACAAAATATTTTGCATACAAGATTTTGCCTACAGATATATATTTATATTTTATACTAATCCCTGTTCAAAAGTATTTTTATCAAAATCTTAATCTTTTCTTAAATTCCTTCTAAGTCTGATTTTTGACCAGTTCCGGTCGACCGGCCGGTGGACCGAATCTGTGTCAGGTTATACCGGTCGACCGTCCCAGTCGACCGAGGTCCTGGCAGATGCACGTATCCGTGTGCATGTCTGTCGGTCGACCGGACTATAGTTTTTGCTCTCTGGTTTTTCCGGTCGACCGGGCGGTCGACCGTATGCCTGTAACGGTCATAATTTTGAACTAGCGGTCGACCGCACCGGTCGACCGATCTAGCCGTTGAACAGTAACGGGCAGTTTTTAATGAGCTGTTTATTTTTGTCTTTTTGTGTTTAAAATTAGTTTAATTAATATATTTTAAACTGATTACCTCCTAAACATCAGTAATTATGTTTTATCCCTAAACCCTAGCCCTCTCCTATAAATAGGGGTGTTTGGGGAGAGATTTTAATAACAATCTTTATAAGAGAAAATTCAAAAGTTTCAAAGTTTAAGGCTTTCAAAAGTTCTTGGTTTTTGTGCTAAATTCTCTCAATTTTCTGAAGGGTTTTCAAAAGATTTTCTCTGATTTCAATTTCTTTTCCTTACACATAAAAGAGCTTCAATTCTACTCATTATTCTCTAAGGACCTTTGTAAGAGAAGAGATTTTTGAAAGAGAGAGTTTGTGGTCTTGTGACTACTCAGAGATTCTTGTGATTGTAATTGTGGAGTTGGGTACTCCGGTTGTAATTGTTCTTTGTGATAGTGGAAGTAGCTAGAATCCTTCTGGGGAAGGCGGGGAGTAGAGCTGGGTGCTCGAACCTCGATAACATATCCTTGTGTTTGCGATTGGTTTACTTTCTTGCACTCTTTACTTTACTATACTTGCTCTTATTCTTGCTCATCATAATCATTGTCATATTTACTTGCTTGCATTCATCTTGTGAATCTTGATTGGTAATTGTTGTAGCTTTAAATTTTTTTATTTGCCCTTTGATTAGCATTGTCACCTATTCACCCCCCCTCTAGGTGACTTTTCAATTGGTATCAGAGCTTGGACTCTAGGTTTGGCTTAACATCCATAGAGAGATCCTTAAAACTTGCTAATCAACATTTTCATTTCATTCATTCATCACTAGTAAACATGGCCGACAACATTAAATCCCTACCTAAATTTGATGGACTCAATTTCCCAATTTGGAAGGTTAGGATGACTATATTTTTGCAATCTTTGGGTAGCTTAGTAGCCAAGTCCTTAACCAAACCCTATGAAGCACCTGATGGTGATGAGAGCACTTGGACCGACCTTGACTTTAAACTATATGAGGCTAACTCCAAGGCCCAAAACTCCCTATTAACCGCCTTGAATGAGGATGACCTTACACGGGTAATTCATTGCCAATCCGCCTATGAGATTTGGCAACACTTATTGGTCACACACGAGGGGACTTCACAAGTCAAGAGAGCTAAGATAGATCTCTTGAGGTCCCAATATGAGTCATTTAAAATGCTTGATGAGGAGTCTATTGATAGTATGGCTACAAGGTTTACTAAAATCACTAATGGTCTTTCTTCCTTAGGTGATGACATCTCCAACGATCAAAAGGTGCGGAAAGTAATTCGGGCTCTTCCTTCATCATGGGAGATCAAGGCCACCACCTTGAAGGAGTTGAACGACAAGGACGAGATGGACCTCATTAGTCTCATTGGAAACCTAAAGACCCATGAGATGGAGAAGAAGGCAAGAGAAGAGGCCACTACTTCAAAGAAGAAATCCATAGCCATCAAGACTTCATCCACCAATGATGACGATGAAGATGACGAAGAAGAAGATGAGGAGCTTACTCTACTTGTTCGCAACGTCAAGAGGATGTACCGGAAGAACAAGCTCAACTTCCGGAGAAAATTTGAAGGCAAAGAGGAGCGGAGGATCATATGCTACAATTGCCGCAAACCCGGACATATCATGGCGGATTGTCCGGAGTTCAAGAAGAAAATGACTTCCTCCTTCAAGCCAAAGAAGCCGGAGGAAAAGAAAGCTTACAAAGCTACGTGGGATTCGGAAAGCGAGTCCGAAGAGGAGGTGGATCAAGCTAATATGTGTTTCATGGCAAACACACCCAAGGTAACCCCTCAATCCCTTGATGATGAAGATGATGATGTAAGTAAGGAAGTTCTAGTGCATGGTTTTGTAGAACTTTCTGAAACTTATGATAACAAGAAACTTGAATGCATAAAATTACAAAAAGAAGTTGCTTTTCTTAAGAATGAACTTGCTATGGTTTCTAAAGAAAAGGATAATATTTCTTCTAATCTCATTTCTATACAAAAAATTTAATGCCTACAAAGTTTCTTGTAAAGCAAAATCTCCTATTATTGATGAACAAGAAATTTCTTCCTTTAAATCAAAAATGAATGATTTTGAAAAAGTTTTAAATGATTGTGCTTTTAATACCAAGAAACTTGAGAATATGTTTTCTAAAAAGCACACTTCACATGCTAACACTTCACAAGCTAAGAATTCTCATGCTCACACCACTCATGCTAAAGTTTCTCATGCTCACAAATCACACACTCACTATGCTTTTAAATATGGTAGAGTGTATAGATGCACATATTGTGGTAAAAATGGACATTTAGCTAAGTTTTGCTATGATCAACTAAATAGAACAAATAATCTTGTTTGGGTTCATGACACTAACCCTAGAGGACCCAAGAAAATGTGGGTACCAAAATCAAGTCTTAAATTGTTTGATGTAGGTACACACCAAAGCTCCAAGACGTAGGGAGCGGTGGTACCTTGATAGTGGTTGTTCAAGACACATGACATGGGACATCAACAACTTCACAACCCTATTAAGGTACATGGAAGGTGGCACCGTCACCTTCGGGGATGACTCCAAAGGAACTATCATCGGTATAGGTAACATTCAAATTGGTGCATCTCCTATTATTGAGAATGTTGTTTTAGTAGATGGTTTAAAACATAATTTGCTTAGCATTAGTCAACTTTGTGACCGTGGACTTAAAGTTGTTTTTGATGATTCCTCTTGCAAGATTTTTTAATGTTAAATCTAATGATTGTATTCTTACCGGTTTTCGTGATAATAATGTTTATATTATTTACATGCTTAATTTAGATTGTTCTACTAAATGCTTGAATGCTTTTGATGAAAATTTTTGGCTTTGGCATAGAAGACTAGGACATGCATCTTTTGACCATATTTCTAGGATTAATTCAAAGGAATTGGTGAAGGGTGTACCTTGCTTGAATTTTGAGAAAGACCGCATTTGTGGTGCGTGCCAACTTGGGAAACAAACAAAGTCTTCCTTTAAACCAATCAAGGATATCATGTCAACTAGGCCTTTAGAATTAATTCATATGGATCTTTTTGGACCAACTAAAACTAAGAGTTTAAATGGAAGTAGATTTGCATTTGTTTTGGTTGATGATTTCTCCCGTTTTACTTGGGTTTTCTTTTTGCAACATAAAGATCAAACTTTTTCTCATTTTAAGATTTTTCGAAAAAGAGTTGAAAAAGAAAAAGGTTTTTCGATTTTGAAAATAAGGAGTGACAGAGGTGGTGAGTTTGTTAATTAACTCTTCATGACTTATTGTGATGAAAAAGGAATTAAGCATGAAATGTCTTGTCCTAGAACTCCACAACAAAATGGAGTTGTAGAAAGGAAAAATAGAACACTTCAAGAGATGGCTAGGACAATGATAAGTGAGTATGACCTCCCTCAATATTTATGGGCCGAAGCCATAAACACTGCATGCTATATATCGAATCGTATTTATTTATGCAAAATTCTTCTAAAACATCTTTTGAAATGTATCATTTTAGAAAACCAAATGTTGCATATTTCAAAGTTTTTGGATGCAAGTGTTTTGTTTTAAATACTAAGGATAATTTGGGTAAATTTGATGCTAAGGCTTATGAAGCTATCTTTGTTGGATATTCTTCTACTAGCAAAGCATATTGAGTTTTCAATAGATCTACACTTACCATAGAAGAATCCATGCATGTTAAATTTGAAGAATCTAATGTGGTTGTTGAGAATGTTGTAGAGATTGAACCATTAGGTGAAGACATGGAGAGACTATCCTTGAAGGACTCACCCGCTCAAGAAGAAAAGCTAGATTCAATTGGTGAAGTTCAAGAGGATAAAGAGGAAAGCTCTCAACCGCTTCCTAAAGCTTGGAGATACGCTACAAATCATCCGAAGGAGCTCATCTTGGGTGATGCATCTAGAGGAGTCACTACGCGCTCCAAACTCCATGACCTATGTGGTAACTTTGCTTTCATTTCTCATTTTGAACCCAAAGGCATTCTCGAAGCCGAGACGGACCCATATTGGTTGCTTGCCATGCAAGAGGAACTCAATCAATTTGAGCGCAACCAAGTTTGGCACCTTGTTCCTAAGCCCCACGATAGACCAATAATTGGTACTAAGTGGATCTTTAGAAACAAGATGGATGAGTCCGGAAATGTCATTAGGAATAAAGCTAGGTTAGTGGCCCAAGGTTACACTCAAGTTGAAGGAATTGACTTTGAGGAGACCTTTGCACCCGTAGCACGGCTTGAAGCCATACGGATGACACTAGCTTTTGCATGTTTTAAAAATTTTAAACTTTTTCAAATGGATGTAAAAAGTGCATTTTTAAATGGTTTTATTAATGAAGAAGTTTATGTTGCTCAACCTCCCAGTTTTGTTGATCATGTTCATCCCGATTTTGTTTTTAAACTTGATAAAGTTTTGTATGGATTGAAACAAGCTCCAAGAGCTTGGTATGAGAGGCTTTCTAGTTTTCTAATTTCAAATGATTTTGTTAAAGGCAAAGTAGACACAACTCTTTTTACTAAGCATGTTGATAATAATATTTTAATTGTGCAAATTTATGTTGATGATATAATTTTTGGATCTACTAATGAGCTTTTGTGCAAGGAGTTTGAAAAGGTAATGCAACTAGAATTTGAAATGTCTTCCATGGGTGAGCTTAATTTCTTTCTTGTTGGCCCAAAGGCCATTATCCCAGTTATTTTGATGATAACAAAACATATTTAGTTATGTATTTAACATGTTTTATTTCAGAATATTTCAGGTTATTTAACAGGTTGTTTTTGACGGCTCCGCTAAAAGACTCACAAGTTTGGACGCCGCTAAAATGAAGATTCCCAAGCTACGCACAACTAGGATGCTTTGGGATCAAGATGATGAAGTGAAGATCAAGACAAGATCAAAACGACAAAGAAAAAAAAATTTGTAATTGTATTTTTATTTTAGACATTTTGTCAAAACTAGATATTAGAAGTAGAGCTATGGGATCATCACACACACACATTTCAGTTAGGCTTCAAAAAGATTTTTCAATTCCATTTCTAACTTAGTTTTTAAAAGAGAACATAATTGAAAATACGCGTTTTAGAAAAACAATAGTTTTTGGAAAAACATTTTCATTGAAAAACAAGTTTGTGTTCAAAAGAATTTTATCAAACTACTTTTAACATGTTTGAAGTATGACACATGCTTATACTTCATGTTTTTACAAGTTCCAAAATCTTACCCAAAACCCAAAACCAAAACCAAGATTTTCTGGTTCTGGAAGTTCTGTTTTTTCAGAACTTACAGTGACCGGTCGACCTGCCCGGTCGACCGATGTGCACAATACTGTGCACGTCTATATCAGTCGACCGACCCGGTCGACCGAAATTCATTTACGTTTACGGGAGTTTTCGGTCGACCGACCCGGTCGACCGATGAGCCCCAACGGTCATATTTTTGACCGTTGGCGGTCGACCGACCCGGTCGACCGGACTCTGTCAAAAGTTCTGACAGGTCCAACAGCTAGTTTTTCTGACTGCTTTTCTTTTTGGGATTTGTCTCCAACGAGTTTTTGAGGCTGTTTTTGACCCCTATAAATAGAGGGTCACCTCATATTGATTAGACAAGAATTGCAAAATATTTCTTAAGAGTTTTACAAAGATTTTCAAAGCTTTCTTTCATAAAAGATTTTCCAAAGCCTAAATTCCCAACACCCAACTTGTAGCCTATTCCTCTAGCTTCTCTCTAGATTTTGCACACCACAATCTCAAGCTTTACATCTACATATTTGGTTCTAGGATTGTGCAAGTGAGCTTTTGTAAAGTGATCAAGTGTGATCACTCATTTCTTCTTGGAGTGAAGTTGTAGAGGCATCGGCCTCAAGGGAGCTAGTGAGCTTCGGGTGGTGTTGCGGCATCACAAGTGTAAGGGACAAGTGTGTCCTTGTATTGGCGATCCGGTGGGATCAACGATAGTAGTGCAAATCCTTCAAGTGTGAAGGCGGGGACGTAGAGCGTGGCTCGAACCTCGGAAACACATCCTTGCGTTTGCGTTTGATCAATTTTCTCTAACTCTACTCCTTTCAATTCTTGCACCTTAATTGTTGTATTTATTACAAGTCTTTATTTGTGCTATTTGTGTGTGAAAGTTTTAATTTCGTAAAAATTGCCATAATTCATATAGCCATCACCTATTCACCCCCCCTCTAGGTGATTTCAATTGGTATCAGAGCCTAACCCTACAACTTAGGTCTAACAACCTTAGGGAGATCCATATTTGGCTATATACATTTTATTGCATTTTTACTTGCTTGTGCATTCATGGCATCCATGGACTTTTCTAGCATTAAATCCCCACCAAAATTCGATGGCTTGAACTTTCCCATTTGGAAAGTCAAGATGAACTTGTTCTTGAAATCCTTAGGTGTTAGGGTAGCTAGGGCCATTACCAAAGATTTTATTGAACCCACTAGTGATGAGAGCACATGGTCCGAGGATACTTTCAAAGACTATGAGGTTAATGCTAGGGCACAATATGCATTAACCCAAGCCCTAAATGAAGATGACCTTGCACGCATAATAAATTGCAAATCCGCATTCGAGGTTTGGAACATACTCATTGTGACTCATGAGGGAACGTCTCAAGTCAAGAGAGCCAAAGTTGACTTGCTACGTTCTCAATATGAGAATTTCTATATGTTTGATAATGAGAGCATTGATGACATGCTCACCCGTTTTACAAAAATAACTAATGCTCTTTCTTCCTTAGGCGACAAGATTGATAATGATCAAAAGATAAGGAAGGTGATTAGAGCTCTTCCCAAAGCTTGGGAAGTCAAGGCGACCACTCTCAAGGAACTCAACGACAAAGAGGAGATGGACTTCTCCGGCTTCATCGGAAATCTCAAGACACATGAGATGGAGATGAAAGTTAGAGAAGAAAGGGAGGCACCAAAGAAAAAGACCATTGCCTTCAAAGCCGCTCCTACCATACACGAAGAGGATGACTCATCGGAAGATTGCGATGAGGATTTCTCCATGCTCATCCGGAAGGTGGGCAAGATGTTCTACAAGAAAGGACGGCAAAGTAACTTCCGAAGAGGGAAGCCTCAAGGAAGGTACGAGAAGAAAAGAGATGAACCCGGTCCTTGCTTTCATTGCAAGAAGATCGGTCACCTAATTGCCGATTGCCCCGCTCTACAAGCAACCACATCCAAGAATGGGCAAAGAAAGAAGAAAGCGTTAGCCGCTACATGGGATGATTCGGAGTCGGAATCCGAAGAAGAGCACGACGCCGCCAACATGTGCTTCATGGCACAAGGAGACGACGCTCCTAAGGTAACAATTGAAAACTCTCTTGATGATGATGATCTCACTATGGATGAACTAGCACGTTTCTTTGAGGAATTGCAACATAGATATGAGATTTCGCAATCTCATAATAAAAAGTTAAAAAGGGAAAATGATGTTTTAAAGAATAAATTTGAATTAGTAGTAAATGAGAAAAATGCCTTATCTAGTTCATTTGATAAATTGAAAAATGATTTTGAAAAATATAAACTAGCTAGTAAAGGCAAAACCCCCATGGTTTCAATTGATAAAAATGATTTTGTTGAGATCCAAAAACGTGTTGAAGTTTTGAACTCAAATTTAAAAAGCTATGCATTTGATTTGAAAAAGATAGCATCTAAATTTCCTAAGGGAGCCCCCCAAGGGAAACATGCACAACATACACATACACATGCACGGAAACATGCACACACTCATAAGCATGCATTCATGTACAATAGTGGTAGAATTTATATTTGCACACATTGTGGCCGCAAAGGCCATTTAGAAAAGTTTTGCTATGCTAAGAACAATGTTAAAAATAAATTTGTTTGGGTTCGCCCCGGATCTAACCCCAAAGGACCCACTAAGATTTGGGTACCAAAAGAGCCACCGATTTCAAATGAAACAGGTATAGGTGGATCTACATCCTCCAAGACTTAGGAGGAAACGGTGCCCGGGTGGTGGATGCAACAAAGCTTAAAGAACACATCAAGATTGCATCGCTATCGTGGAGGCACCTAATTTTGGAGATTGCCCGTAAATTGGTAACATCTCCATTTAAGAGTTTTTTAATTTTGTATATACAATTGTTATAGGATTGCTAGTTTAGTTTTATGCTTTATTGATACATGATTAGTATAAACTTGCAACTCTAACATGATTGTATATGCCATGTTCAATTTTGATTTTTTTTGACATGTATACATATGTATAGAATTGATAGTTTGCTTTTGTATCCTATTGATATATACT
This sequence comes from Agave tequilana, assembly GCA_038442645.1. Classification (NCBI taxonomy): domain Eukaryota; kingdom Viridiplantae; phylum Streptophyta; class Magnoliopsida; order Asparagales; family Asparagaceae; genus Agave; species Agave tequilana. The sequence continues at coordinate 188,677 of JAVJIF010005192.1, forward strand.
TGTATAGAACTACCTTTCTATCATGATGTATATGTGCCTTGTGTTAACTTTTATATCTTTGTTTCATGCCTTGTTCATCACATGTCCACATGTATAGTTTAGTATTTGTGATTATATACTCGTATGCATATACACATTATTTTTATAAATAAAAATTTAAACATTTGTAAATTTCCTATTTAAGCAAATACCTTAAAGATGGCAATTGCGCACCTCAACTCATTCAAGAGGAATCAAGAGGATGAAGTTCAGAACCCGTCACTGGGTATTCGGCTTCAACATCTTTAAAATCTTTGTTTAAATATGAAAATAAAATTCAAATTGGATTGCATGTATTTTGATGTTTGTAAAGACTTAATGAAGATTTAAAAACTGTTGGTGTTCCTATATGATTAATATATAATACCTATTTTAGATTACAAAATTACTTAAAATTTTTTTTTGGGCTATTTGCTGTTAGCAGACTTTCAGGCAAAGCCGGTCGACCGACCCCTAAATCTCCGGTCGACCGACTCTGCCTGAGAGAAAATTTTTTATTTTTTTCTGTGCTACCGTCGACCGACCAGAATTCCGGTCGACCGATGCTGGCCTGCTGTGGTCTCGGGATATTTCGGTCGACTGACCCGGTCGACCGATATCATTTACAGAGCTCTCTGTTGGATTCGGTCGACCGGACCGGTCGACCGATCGTCGTGTTTTTGCCCAAATCTGCTATATAATTTCATTTTCTCTCTCTCTCTCTCATTTCACTCAGCGACCGCAAGTCACCCATTTCCCTCAAAATTTGATTTCTCTCCATTCCTTCAACCAAATCCAAATCCTTTTAAAACCCATCTCAAATCCTTCATTCCTCCTTCAGATCTTCGATTTCAACAACTTCCAACCACCGGATTCGAAGAATTTCAGGATTTTTCAGTTAGGGTTTTGGATTCTCAATCAAGGTAAAAATCAAATTTTTATTGTGAATCTTCACTTCTAGCTTAGAAATCTTACTTCCTTTGTCTCTAATTTAGGTTGCTTAGCTTCTAGATCGTGCCATAATCTTGATTTCACCTAAAAATCAAATTTTTATTCATCATGCCTAAGAGATCTCGTACTGAGAAGGGGAAGGGTATTGCCCAACCCTCATCTCAGGGTCCTAGACCCGTACGGCCCTTTAGAAATGATCTAGCTGAAGATAGATACTCCCACCTCTCCACTAGAAATATCAATTCAGGGAGATTTGTTACCATTCAGGATTTTGAACATCTAGGCATCCCTCAAATCCTGCAAAATAATAATCTAGTTGAGTTCTTGACCATTAAGGAACAAGTATACACTTCCCTTGTTCCTTACTTCTATGCCAACTATGAATTTGATGGTAACCGGATCACATCTAGAATTCTAGGTAGGGAAATCGACCTCTCTATCGGTCGGTTTGCTAGGATTCTGCATCTCTCCACTGGCGGAGCAGATGTGTATTCTCATGATTTGCATGACTTTGAGTTTCCTGAGGGTGAGTCCTCACTCACCGCCTCTACCCTGATTCACGGGGATGACAACCCCGGCTTAGTTAGGAATGAGGTAGTGAGTCGATACACACTTCAATCTCAAGTCCTTGCCAAGATTATCTTTTTCAACATTGTCCCCAAACATGGCGAGTATAGCCATGCTAGGGGTTGTGTCCCCTTGATTATCTATTGTCTGCTTAAAGGGATTAAGGTCAACTTTCCTAGAGTTATTGCATCTCATATGGGCTCTGATCAGATCCGTACTGCGGGTAGAAGTTTGCCCTACGGCATGCTTATTACCCATCTTCTTCGAGCTCTTGACTTTGATCTTTCAGCCGAAACTCCTTCAAGCCCCCTGACAAACATCAATGGAGTTATCCTGAAGATGATGGAAGCGCAGCTGCGTAGACACGCCCCTGTGCAACCACATCTTCCTCCTGCTGGTCCTGGCTCATCATCTGCACCAGGATCTTCTTCTGCTTCAGCTCCTGTCTTTTCTCCAGAGGCTCTGGCACTTCTCTCTTCGGAGGTCCGCACTCAGATCGAGGCGCACCAGGCCTGGGTTCGTGCGGAGATGGATGCTCGTGACGCCCAGAAGCTGCTTTTCGGGCAGAGGTCAGGAACGACTGTCATACTTTGCTGACTCCATGAGATTCGTGGATGTCCAGTTTCAGGCTCTCTTTGCACAGTTTTCCATGACCGTTCCTGATCGTACTGCGACTGCTTGTCGTCTTCCGTCTACCGGTCCTCCATTCCCTCCCAGAGCTCGTGCTTCAGTTCCACCACCGCGGACCAGAGTCGATGGCATTGACCCAGATGAGGTCATTTCTTCAGGCGAAGACGCTGGTGACGAAGAGCAGACGGCTGATGAGGAAGCTGGAGATGATGATGAGTGACCTCCCCTTTTGATGATGTCAAAAAGGGGGAGAGTTATTTTAAGAGAGTTATTTTGAGAGAGTTATTTTGAGAGAGATATTTGTGATATTTTGTGTTGTAGTACTTTATGTGTTTGGATATTTGTGTGTTTTGGACATGTAGTATTTGTGTTATGGACATGCAGTATTTATTTGTGTTTTGGACATGTATGCTTTGTGGACGTATTTCTTTATATGTATCCATGTTCTATCTTGTTATATGACATGAGTATTTGTCCTATGTTATGAGTACTTGTTGACATGGAATGGAAATATGTGTTTATCATACTATGCCCACATACGATTTTTGTCATTTATGATATGCTTGTGTTGAGGGGGAGCTTCACTTGAAGTCTCTACCCAAAATATTTTGTGATAACTACATATGTTTTGCCATCATCAAAAAGGGGGAGATTGTTGGCCCAAAGGCCATTATCCCAGTTATTTTGATGATAACAAAACATATTTAGTTATGTATTTAACATGTTTTATTTCAGAATATTTCAGGTTATTTAACAGGTTGTTTTTGACGGCTCCGCTAAAAGACTCACAAGTTTGGACGCCGCTAAAATGAAGATTCCCAAGCTACGCACAACTAGGATGCTTTGAGATCAAGATGATGAAGTGAAGATCAAGACAAGATCAAAACGACAAAGAAAAACAAAATTTGTAATTGTATTTTTATTTTAGACATTTTGTCAAAACTAGATATTAGAAGTAGAGCTATGGGATCATCACACACACATTTCAGTTAGGCTTCAAAAAGATTTTTCAATTCCATTTCTAACTTAGTTTTTAAAAGAGAACATAATTGAAAATACGCGTTTTAGAAAAACAATAGTTTTTGGAAAAACATTTTCATTGAAAAACAAGTTTGTGTTCAAAAGAATTTTATCAAACTACTTTTAACATGTTTGAAGTATGACACATGCTTATACTTCATGTTTTTACAAGTTCCAAAATCTTACCCAAAACCCAAAACCAAAACTAAGATTTTCTGGTTCTGGAAGTTCTGTTTTTTCAGAACTTACAGTGACCGGTCGACCGGCCCGGTCGACCGATGTGCACAATACTGTGCACGTCTATATCAGTCGACCGACCCGGTCGACCGAAGTTCATTTACGTTTACGGGAGTTTTCGGTCGACCGATGAGCCCCAACGGTCATATTTTTGACCGTTGGCGGTCGACCGACCCGGTCGACCGGACTCTGTCAAAAGTTCTGACAGGTCCAACAGCTAGTTTTTCTGACTGCTTTTCTTTTTGGGATTTGTCTCCAACGAGTTTTTGAGGCTGTTTTTGACCCCTATAAATAGAGGGTCACCTCATATTGATTAGACAAGAATTGCAAAATATTTCTTAAGAGTTTTACAAAGATTTTCAAAGCTTTCTTTCATAAAAGATTTTCCAAAGCCTAAATTCCCAACACCCAACTTGTAGCCTATTCCTCTAGCTTCTCTCTAGATTTTGCACACCACAATCCCAAGCTTTACATCTACATATTTGGTTCTAGGATTGTGCAAGTGAGCTTTTGTAAAGTGATCAAGTGTGATCACTCATTTCTTCTTGGAGTGAAGTTGTAGAGGCATCGGCCTCAAGGGAGCTAGTGAGCTTCGGGTGGTGTTGCGGCATCACAAGTGTAAGGGACAAGTGTGTCCTTGTATTGGCGATCCGGTGGGATCAACGATAGTAGTGCAAATCCTTCAAGTGTGAAGGCGGGGACGTAGAGCGTGGCTCGAACCTCGGAAACACATCCTTGCGTTTGCGTTTGATCAATTTTCGCTAACTCTACTCCTTTCAATTCTTGCACCTTAATTGTTGTATTTATTACAAGTCTTTATTTGTGCTATTTGTGTGTGAAAGTTTGAATTTCGCAAAATTGCCATAATTCATATAGCCATCACCTATTCACCCCCCCTCTAGGTGATTTCATTTCTTGGACTCCAAATCAAGCAATTGCAAGACGGAACCTTCATTAACCAAGCCAAGTACGCAAAGGAGCTAGTAAAGAAGTTTGGGCTTGAAGGATCAAAGGCTTGCAACACTCCAATGGCAACTACAACCAAGCTTGATAAGGACGATCAAGGTAAAAATGTTGATATTAAATTATATAGAAGAATGATAGGAAGTCTTTTATATTTAACGGCAAGTAGGCCGGATATCATGTTTAGTGTGTGTCTTTGTGCTAGATTTCAATCGTGTCCTAAAGAGTCTCATCTTATTGCGGTAAAACGCATTATTCGTTATATTAAGGGCACAATTGGAATGGGTCTTTGGTATCCGAAAACTAGAGATTTTTCAATGACTAGTTATTCGGATGCCGACTATGCGGGTTGTAGAGTAGATAGAAAGAGTACTAGTGGGACATGTCAATTTCTTGATAATTGTCTTGTTTCATGGTCCTCTAGGAAGCAAAATTCTGTAGCTCTCTCAACCGCCGAGGCGGAGTATGTTGCCGCGGGGGCTTGTTGTGCACAAGTCCTTTGGATGAAACATACTCTCCTTGATTTTGATTTGCACTTTGATCATATAAAAATATTTTGTGATATTACTAGTACTATTCACATGACTAAGAATGCAAATCAACATAGTAAGACCAAGCACATTGAGATTAGATATCACTTTCTTAGAGATCATTTTGAGAAAGGTGATATAGATATTGATTATGTTTCCACGGATTTACAACTAGCCGATATTTTCACTAAACCTCTTGATTTTGCTAGATTTTCGTTTATTTGTGGAGAACTTAATGTTTGTATTATTGAATAGACATGTTTTTCATAACCCTTTTTGATGTATGACAAAAAGGGGGAGAATAAGTTTACATGGACAAAAATAAGTTCATTTGGTCTTGGTTCCATATGAATTTATATGTTTGGGTTTTAATAAATTTTGATATGAGTTTTGTGTTTTATGAAATTGAGAAATCTTGTATATTGTTTCTATTGGTATTGTTTCTATTGGTATTGTTTCAATTTGGTTTCATTTGATATCTTTTCTATGAATTCTTGTGTTTTAAGTTTAAATAATATAGCACAATTTGAGGGGGAGTTTTCTCCTCCCCTATATTTTTGTTTATAGCCTATTTGTTTTGTCATCATCAAAAAGAGGGAGATTGTTGGCCCAAAAGGTTACACTCTCCATTTGTTTTTGGTTTTGATGATGACAAACCAAATATGAGCTATTTGGTACTAATAAAGTTTGTTAAGATGAGTTTCAGGTTTGTACCAATTTTGGAGGCCATTGCTTGCTATTGCAATAACTTCTAGGTTCATAAAGCTATGAAGGCATATTGCACATCAAGGAAGGATCATAGAAGAAGAAGGCTCTAGCAAGGATAGCATGGCTCAAAGATTGTGAAAATTGCTATGCATACTTTATTTTTAGTTTTATAGTTTAGAAGTTTGTTAAAGAATAGTGGATAGGTTTGAAGCTCTATCACACACGTTTTTGCGCACATGTTCAATCCAAAATGTTTTCCTATAATTTATACAAAAATATTTTGCATACAAGATTTTGCCTACAGATATATATTTATGTTTTATACTAATCCCTGTTCAAAAGTATTTTTATCAAAATCTTAATCTTTTCTTAAATTCCTTCTAAGTCTGATTTTTGACCAGTTCCGGTCGACCGGCCGGTCGACCGAATCTGTGTCAGGTTATACCGGTCGACCGTCCCAGTCGACCGAGGTCCTGGCAGATGCACGTATCCGTTTGCATGTCTGTCGGTCGACCGGGGCGGTCGACCGGACTATAGTTTTTGCTCTCTGGTTTTTCCGGTCGACCGGGCGGTCGACCGTATGCCTGTAACGGTCATAATTTTGAACTAGCGGTCGACCGCACCGGTCGACCGATCTAGCCGTTGAACAGTAACGGGCAGTTTTTAATGAGCTATTTATTTTTGTCTTTTTGTGTTTAAAATTAGTTTAATTAATATATTTTAAACTGATTACCTCCTAAACATCAGTAATTATGTTTTATCCCTAATCCCTAGCCCTCTCCTATAAATAGGGGTGTTTGGGGAGAGATTTTAATAACAATCTTTATAAGAGAAAATTCAAAAGTTTCAAAGTTTAAGGCTTTCAAAAGTTCTTGGTTTTTGTGCTAAATTCTCTCAATTTTCTGAAGGGTTTTCAAAAGATTTTCTCTGATTTCAATTTCTTTTCCTTACACACAAAAGAGCTTCAATTCTACTCATTATTCTCTAAGGACCTTTGTAAGGGAAGAGATTTTTGAAAGAGAGAGTTTGTGGTCTTGTGACTACTCAGAGATTCTTGTGATTGTAATTGTGGAGTTGGGTACTCCGGTTGTAATTGTTCTTTGTGATAGTAGAAGTAGCTAGAATCCTTCTGGGGAAGGCGGGGAGTAGAGCTGGGTGCTCGAACCTCGATAACATATCCTTGTGTTTGCGATTGGTTTACTTTCTTGCACTCTTTACTTTACTATACTTACTCTTATTCTTACTCATCATAATCATTGTCATATTTACTTGCTTGCATTCATCTTGTGAATCTTGATTGGTAATTGTTGTAGCTTTAAATTTTTTTATTTGCCCTTTGATTAGCATTGTCACCTATTCACCCCCCCTCTAGGTGACTTTTCAGCATTCATCATGAGAACGTAACTGGATTGTTCCTACGCCAATCACCTTACTTGTAGCAGAATTCTCCATGAAAGCTTCTCCCCCTTGAACCGAAGTGTATGTGAAGAACATCTTCCTATTGAAACTGATATGTTGTGAGCATCCAAAGTCAATAATCCATCTATTTTTCTTACTAACTGATCAGTCTGTAACAGATAGAACGTCACACTTATCTTCATCTTCTTTTATCAGTTCAGTTATATTAGCTTCTAGTTGTTTCTTTTTTCGAAGCCAACAATCAGCTCTAATTTGCCTCTTCTTGTGATAATAGTTGCACGTCAAATTTCTATGTTTTGAGTTACCTGAAGAACTTTCATTATTATTTTCTCCCTTCAATAATGAATTTGACTGGAATCATCATGATCAGACTCACCCGTCAATTGAGTTTCAATTTTGTCCTTATTGAGCAGATGCTCTTTGACCTCATTGACCTGGATTGTTGACTTGCTTCCATAAATGATAGCTTATCTAAAACTCTTATATAAAAAGGTAAAGAACACAGTAATAAAAGTGCTTGATTCTCATTTTCTATCTTAACCTATATTTTATCTAGATCATTGATATTAGAAAAAAATTCTGCAATGTGTGACTTGATAGTTGTACCTTCATGCATGGAGAGAAAAAAGAGACGTTGTTTCAGAATCAACCGATTCTCCATTGACTTTTTCAGATAGTGGCTCTGAAGTCGCTCCCACAACGAGAACGCTATTTTCTCTGAAGAAAACTCATTCAATACTTTGTCCGCTAAGCAAAACTGAATAGTTGTCAATACTTTCTCATCCAACTCTTGCCAGGTTTGTTCTTTCATATCTTGAGGCTTTTCTCCCTCCCGAGTAGTTCTCTCTCCCGAGTAGTGCTTTTTTCAACCCGCACTGGGTCAGGATAAGGTTCATCCTATTCTTCCATCTGTTGAAACTGATGACACATCAAACTTCTAAATATTGAACTTAATCATAGACATTTTCACGTTGACCTTACTCTGATACCAATTATTGTGAATTCAGGACACTCCCAAGAACGGATCAACTGGGGTGGTGCAGTGAAAACTAGCCACAGGATTTGCTAGTGCAACGAGAAGAAGAAGATATTCATGAACTAGATAGAAAGCCAACACACAATATAATATGGTTTCACCGATCAAACAGATCGTGTGTACGTCCAGGAGAGATGGGAGAGAAACTTTATTAATCTTTAGGGGAGTACAAATTCAAATATATAAATTAATTAAAAAACTCAATTAATTAATCTAACTATTAATAATAAATAATTAATTGAACTACATAAACAAGTAATTAACTCAACAACTAATCTGATTAAAACAATGAAACTAACCCAACTTACCTGCAACAAGTGCCCCCCATGTGCTACACTGCCCCGAAAGTGGATCTCGAACGTTTGACCTGAATCCTAATTTATTTAGGTATATAAAGAAAATCTGGATCTGAATCTAAACTCGACATTAGTTTGGGGTTCACATTAGTTTCGGATCCCATGATACATATGAGATTGGGGTTATAGAACTCTCTTATTGGATTTAGATTCGGATAACGTGGGATCCGATCCGAGTCAGGCTTAATTGCCATGCTACACAATCCACATCATATTTGAAACGCAATGCCTACGTTTTTTTGCCTGGAAGGAGAGAAAATACGCACACAACTACAGAGAGTCGAGCAGCGAATTGAACACATTCCCACATCGCGCGCATCTCAGCTTCAAACACAGAAACCCCATACAGACATACCCCAACTTCTAGCAACAATATACAAGAGTATTCTACATCTAAATACTTATACAGTGGGTATATAGGGCATTTTGGTCGGTGAGGAATGTGTAACCATGTTTTCGATTGGTAAACTCTCCGTCAACGAAAAGTGATCAGGCAACTACTACGTATCTCATGTAACTCCTCGTCCTCACCACACGCGTGGCGTGTTATGAAACATCCTTATCTGTTTGATGGTAGATGTTTGTGTTAGGAATTGTGACTGGAATACGCCGTGAAGGTAGACAAAAACTTTGGAGATCAAAGAACGGACGCGCGCAAGGAGATGTGCACATTACTAGTCGATCAATACTAGGTATAGTCGACTAATCATATGGATTAGTCGACTAATACATTGTATAGTCAAGTAGGTTGGCCAACAAAGAGTTGGGGTTCTCGAATTTTGTCAGAATAGTCGACTAGAATTTGGGCCTAGTCAACTATTACATGGTATTATCAACTAATCCCCTGGCCTAGCTGATTAATGGCGGGTCTGGTAGTTTCTTTTCTGGATCTATTTCCAGATTCGAGTTGGATTCGAGTTTCCTTTATTTTGAGGCAGTGATTGTTCATATTGATGGAGTTTTTTTTAGGGCTGGGAGAATTTCATGATCTATAAATAACCCCTTAGGGGAGTCCTTCAATGTAATCTATTAATTAATAATTCCTAAGGGTGTAATTCATGTAGATGAGAGATTCGTGAGAGAAGCTTAACAATAAGAGCTCATTGTTCTTGGCGGCCATCAAAAACTTGTAATCTTCTCAGCGAGAGGTATATGTAATTCTTACTAGAAGTTAACTGATGCTTTATAGTTTAGGTTATTCTGTTATTAATTTAACTATGCATAGCTAAACTTGCTTCAAGTGTCTAGGGAGATGAACTTAGGTTAGATTTTCGTGTAGTCAATGGTAGATCTCCTAACTAGGACTGTTTGTTCACCAATTGACTTGCCACTTTTAGGAGATTAATTTGCAACTAGGTATTTGACATGTTCTATATCGAGAATTAATGATTCATACTTAGAGCTTTACTGCTTTTTTTTTTTCAATTTATTCTGTCATTTTATTTGCCTTAGGTGGATCATGTAATAGAGGTAATACCTTGTGTTTAGATCTAATGTCTAGACTTAATTTGCCTATTAGAAGTAGAGATTTAATGATTTATAACAGGTTTGTAGAAGAGACTGAAATTGACCGCTTGAAACTAGTTTAGAGGATTCAACCATAGGTGCTTGATTTCTTAAATTGACACTTAGTTTAGAGCAAACTTCAACCTTAAACTTTTGACCCAACTTGCCTAGAAGTATTAAAACCATAAGAATCACCTGTCCCTATGAATCGACCCTCAAATGTTACATCGAACGACCGTGCATTTGCGGTATTTAAAATAGAAGAGTGAAATCTCCCCATCAATTATCCTTATTATACTTCTGTTTATTTCTTAATCTCATTCTTTCTTGAATTTTGTGGGTATATTCACTGCAAACCCTCACGAGACAGCACTCATCCTCTAGGGTTAACCAAGGGGGTTAACGGCTTGTTGTACATGCTAAGTTCAATCTTGATTCTTACAAAAGTAAGTTAGGTTAATTTAACTTTTCTTTTTATTTTATTAGTTTTACTCAAGGACTAGTAAAAGATAAGAGTGTGAGTATTTGATTGCTATGATTTTGTATCATTTTATTGCCTCTATTTATCTATATTTTTGTATACAAATATTGCTACTTGGGTATGTTTTAATGTCCTTATAGAGAATGTCCTCGATCGACAAGGAAAGGAGAAGTAAGGAGAATGGCTTGATCTACACAAAAATTCAACAACAAAGATCGAAGGGTATTTTCCAAATATGCAGTGATATTTTGTCGATTACTTTTGCTGTAAAACTTCAAATGAGATCATCTAAGTATCTACGGAAAGATAATCCAGAGAGGTTTAACTTTCATCTGATTCAGTCATTTGATAATTCAGAACTGTCAATAAAAATTTACTTCTAATTCAGAATTGGGCTGAACGTAAATATCAAAAGTTAAAGGGGCTTCATGTAAACTTTCTACGAGCTGCGGTTTTTTTTTGTAATTTTGTAATTGTGATGAGACTGAACTGTAAAAGCTACTTGGTCTATAAAGCTCAATTTGTTTGTCATTTTTGAATCAAGAAAAGCATGATTCCATCAACCCCGTCCCACAAATACAACAAGAGTGTTTGCTTGCCCATAAAAAGGATAATGATGATAGTGAGGGGCTATAAAATTCCCACGCGGCCCCTCACACTGTAAGAGAAACAGAAATTCTGAACTGAAAAGTGAAAATGAGTTAGAATTGTCACTGTACACGAGGACATGTCCTCAACAAATCCTTTGATTTCTGTTTGACACGGCATAAGGTCAGTTTTTTCGATTTTTAATGGGCATCCAAGCAGCGCTTAGGTTTTTGGTTGGCTGTCGTTTTCTTTTAGGTTTTTTTAGGTTTTTTTTTTAAATTTTATGTAGCCATCACATCATGGTGGCCAGAGGGATATTTTATGGAGTAGTTTGTTTTTGGTTTTTTTTTTTTTAATGCTCTCATCATGCAGGATGTGCTTTATATTTAGGTGTTGGTCTCAAGCAATTGGCAGAGAGAGAGAGAGAGAGGCTTTTGATTAGGGATTATTCTATTATTTATTTTTTTTTGTTGGTTGCATTCTTGAAAGGCTCAGTCTTGTAGCACCATGAGAAAAAGCAACGCACGTGATTTCTTGCTTCGATTGGTGTGCAACATGGGCGACGGCTGAGGACCGTGCGCGAACAGCGAGCGAGGCCCCATTAGTTTAATTTTATCTTCTGTGCCGGTAATTAGTTTAATTTATTATCCGCTGCAATTAATTAGTTTTAATTATTCTAGTTATTTTAATTCCTTTAGTTATTTTATTTGTTGTAATTAGTATATTAGAAATTTTGCAATGATTATTTTATTATATTGTTTTGTTAGTAATTACATCATGTGTAACTAAACCTCCTGAGTGCATTTAAGAAGACGAGCTTAGGCTAGATGTTCATGTGGTCAAAATTAAGTCTCCTATCTAGGTCTGTTTGCACATCCATTGATTTATCACTTTTATGAGATTAATTTCTAAAACAATTAGGTATATGACAGGTTATATATCGGTAGTTAATGATGTTGGCCCAGAGGCCTTCCACTCTAGTTTTGATGATGATTAACTCATGTAGTTATGTTTACTAATAATCTTGTGATGTTTAGTTTCAGATCATTAATCAAGATATTAGTTGGTGATTGCTTCAACAAAGGAGTTTTGAAGCCTTTCACATGGTGATTCCAGAGCCCGAACATCAAGATCATACATAGCACTCGTTGGAGTCAAGCTCGGTGGATCACGGAGTTTTGGATCGAGTCGACTTGAAGATGGAGATCGTCAAGAAGACTTATGTATCCTAGTTTAGTTTGTGTTTTAGATCCATGTGTAAAGATTAGATAGTGTGATATGCTCAAGTTCACAATACACACACGTTTTATGTTTTGGATATTGGTTTTCAGTTTTTGGTTTAACCGACTTTGGTTTTCATGAATAGTTAGATCTAAACAAGTTTAAATGGTTTATGTATAGTAGATTCATTCTATATACATGCATGCTTAACTTCCTAGACAAACTTATTTTGACTTACCTATTCATGAGGTTTGGTGTTTTGTGTTTTAACAAAAACATATTTCTGGAAATTAAAGACAAAAACAATGATATGTATATGTTTCATGTATATTGGACCTATGTCCATATGCAACATGCCTAAAAGTGTTTAAGTATCATGTTTTTGTATTTGAATGAGTTTTAGAAAAAATCAGATTTCCTATTGAAAAATCTAAGTTTGGTAAAATACAGTTTTTGGTTTTTGATAAAATTCATAAGACACAAAAATAGTCCAAAATGTTTGAAATTTGAGTTAAAATTTTTCACACAAGTTTATATTTCATTGTAGAATGATAAAACTATTTTTGTGGAATTTTAGAAGATTTATGGGAATTTTTAGAATATTTTTTAACAAAGTTTTCTGACCCAGATTTCTGCCTGACAGGCTCTGGCGGTCGATCGGACCCAGAGTCGGTCGACCGGGACGGTCGACCGACGTGCACAAGCTTGTGCACGTTGGCCAGGTTCAAGGCACGGTCGACCGAGCGGTCGACCGGCCAGAGAGCTTTGCTCTCTGGTTTTGGGCGGTCGACCGGGCGGTCGACCGGTTTCTTCCAACGGTCACCGGTCGACCGCCCGGTCGACCGCCAGCCGCCAGGACTGACAAACAGTCCCAACGACTAGCTTTTGATGGGGGGCTATTTAAGCCCCATTTCTTTGGGATTTTGGTAAGATTTTTCAGAGCAAAAATTTCCCTATTCTCTGGTTTTCAAAGCAAGTTTTCAAAAGTGTTTAAAGAGCAAAAAGATCCATCTTATTTGTTTTAAAGTGTTTTGTTTTATTTCAAAGAAATTAGGTTTTTGGGAACTAGTTCTTGATCTAAAATTTCTATATCTACTTTGGTGTTTTCCCAAGAGAATTTCTTTGATCAAAACACTTTGTTTTCCACACTTGAGCTATATCCTCTATCCTATTCTATAGGATCATTATTTGTGGGAAAAAGAATTGTTTGTGGTTGTGGATACCACTTTGTTGTACCCTCCCTTTCTTGTTGTATCCCTCTTTGGTAGAGGTTGATTGGAGTGGTGATTTGCTCCTCTTTGGTTGAGGTTGAGTTTGTGGTGTGCTCCCTCTTTGGTAGAGGTTGAGGTGTTTACTCCCTCTTGGTGAAGTGGAGTTGGTATTGGTTTGTATCCCTCATCGGTAGAGGTGGATTGTGGTTTACTCCCTCTTGTGTGAGGTGGAGTTGGATTGGTGTTTGCCTCGGTGGAGGTTGTATTGGTTGGTTTGTGGAGTTCGGTACTCCGGTCTTCGGTAGACCATTTGTATTCCCTCGGTGGAGGTTGTATTGGTTGAGAGAGGAGTTCGGTACTCCTAGTGGATTAGAAATCCTTCTCGGTGAAGGCGGGGACGTAGAGCTCGGTATTCGAACCTCGGAACACCTCTTGTTGTTTGCGTTTGATCCATTGACTCTTAACTCTCTCTCTTTACTTCGTGTTGTGCATTGCATCATTCATATTGTCATATCATTTATATGCTTGAGTTGTGCCTTGCATTGATTCATATTGTTTAATCCTATATGCTTGGTTGTGTTTGCTTATGTGCCTCACTTGTGCTTAACCACGAGAGCTTCATATAGCGCCTCAACTCTTATTCAGAGGAATCAAGAGGAGTTAGTCCAGAGCCCTTCACGGGGAATTCGGCTACACTCGTTGGTTGCACTAAGTGTAGTTGCAATTAAGTTTTAATTTCCGCATATAGTTCATTAGATTAACGGTACACCTATTCACCCCCCCTCTAGGTGTACTTACAATTGGTACAGAGCCTACGCTCCTGATATTTGGTTTAACCACCTAGGTGTGAGATCTTGGTTTGCTAATCTATCATTTGCATTTGCCCGTATATTTGTTTGCACACACTCATGGATTGCTTGTCACCTCCCATGTTTGATGTCTCCAACATTGACACATGAAAATTTAGGATGTCCATGTATTTGAAAACCCTAGGCTTGCATGTTTTCCTTGCCGCTACCAAGAAATGCTACCTTGGTAACCGCAATCATTTAGGGGCCAATACACTTGCCCTTGAGGCTATTAGAAGCACGCTAAATAAAGAATATCTTATGCTTGTTTCTAACTTTGATTCCGTCTTTGCAGTGTGGAACAAGTTGACCACCTCCAAGCTTCAATTGCCATTCAACCGGAGGAGGAATCTAGCGGAGAATCTGAGTCACAATGCTTCATGGTCTAAGGGAATGACTCCCTTGAGGTACATTCGGAATCTCAATTAGATTGTGATGATAGTGCTAGTTCTTCAAATGAATATGTTGATGCCAATGCCTTGAATGAAGAACTATCCATTGTATGTGAAAAACTATTGGAAAAATATAATTTGTTGAAAAAGAAAAGTTTTGAACTAAAAGAAGAAAACAAGGTTTTGCGTTCTAGACTTGATTTAGTTTTGCAAGAGAAGGTGGAGATTTCTAATGATAGGATTCATTGAAATCTAAGCTTAAACTTGCCCTAAAAGAAATGAATTGTTAAAATCTAAAATGATTGTGAAACAATTTTGAAGAAAAATGAAAACTTGTTTTCAAAAATTAATTTTGTTTTAAAAGAAAATGATTCTTTGAAAATGAAAATTGCTTCAATTTCCAAGGATTTAGAAGTTTGCTTAAAGAAAAATGAATCTTTGAAAATTATATGGATTCACATGTTTGCCATGCTAGGATAGCTTCACCTAGTTCACCTATTGCAAGCCACACTTCTTCTTTAATTGATAATGATATATCCATGCTTAAGAAGAGTGTAGATTGTTTGGGCTCCACTTTGAGCCAATGTGTTTTGAGTCATACACGTTTGGAATCTTTGTTTCGAAAGAAACAAGTTCCATCTTTACATGCACACCCTCAACGGCATACACATGCTACTCACGGTCACCACCATCACACATTGTATGCTCATGTGTACACTTGTACACATTGTGGACGTAAGGGCCACCTTGCTAAATTTTGTTATGATAGAATACATGTTTCTAATTTAGCAACTAAATTTGTTTGGGTTAGAAAAGGTACTAACCCTCATGGACCCAAAAGAGTATAGGTACCAAAGACCACCCCTATTGTATTTGATGTAGGTGTGGGCTCTCGCATGACGTGAGAATATCGGTACCTTGGAGTGGATGCGTTCCGAGCTTCATGTGGACTATTTGGATGCATCACTTTCAAGGAAAGTTTGGTGGAAGAACCACCTTGGTTTAGAGAACTAGAGAGGTGCCCTCATCGGTTTTGGTATCAATCTCTAACTCCCGTTTATATTTATATGCCTTCATTTCATTGTTATAGCATGTTTTGATTATTATGAAAATGCCATGATTATTAGACTCTTGACATGCATGTATAACTTTTGAGACACCCATGTTTAATATGGATCATTCTTTTGTAAGTTCACCTAGAGGGGGGGTGAATAGGTGATGGCTAATCTAATGGTCACTTAATGCCTAATAATGCGAAAGCTAAAAACAATTATGACCTAATTAAAACTCTTACACTAAACACCACGTATAACCAAAGAGTGTTGCCGAATTCCCCGTGAAGGGCGCTAGACAAACTCCTCTAGATTCCCCTTGAATGGGTTGAGGTGCCGCGTTTGGTTGAATACAAGTGTTAGCAACAATCCCACGCAAGTATATATATATCTATGAAGCACAATGTATATCAAGCATGTAAAGATAAGACAAGTAATAGCATGCAAGATATAAAAGAGACAAAGGAGAGAGAAATGGCAATCACAAACACAAGGGTATGTTTCGAGGTTCGAGCACACTTGCTCTACATCCCCGCCTTCGACACACGAAGGATTTCCACTAAGCAAGATCCCAATGGATCTCTCCTCGGTGCCGCAACACCTACAAGCCCTCGGACTCCCTAGTCCCGTACACACGCAAGCTCACTAGCTCGCCGAGGCCGCACCTCAAACCACCAAGAGTTCGCACCCGAACCCTAAACCACCACGAGCACACTTGCCCGTCTCCTCAAAGAACAAGAATGAAATCTTGGTGATCTAAACACTTTGATCATCAATGAAAGCTCTCACTACAACACTCCTATAAGATGAATAGATCAATGGATGCTCAAGTGTTTGTGTGAGAAAACAAGGAAAGAATCTTTGGTGAAAACTCAAGAAAATCTCTTTTACACTCTTGATAAACTCACCTTTTAATTGGAAGTATTGGCTCTAATTTTGTGGAGAAAACCCTTTTAAAAGAATGGGAAAAACTGGCTCAAAGCTCTCCTAAAATCTTGGCTCAAAACAATGACAAGACCCCAATATATAGGCTGTCAAAACTAGCCGTTGGGGCCTGTCAGGCCTGCCGGTCGACCCGTACGGTCGACCGCCAACGGTCAGAAATCCGACCGTTGGAGCCACGGTCGACCGCCTGGGTCGACCGACCCACTGGAGCTGAGAGTCGAACTCTCTGTCGGTCGACCCGTACGGTCGGCCGAACTTTCCAGAGAGCAGAGCTCTCTAGAGCGGTCGACCCGTACGGTCGGCCGTCCTCTAGTGCACAAAGGCGTGCACGTCTGTGCACGTCGGTCGACCGAGCCCGGTCGACCGACTTCAGGATTAGTCGACTATAAAGGTAGTAAGTCGACTTATCCGAAGCCTGAAACAGTTTTCTGGGATTAAAAAGTTTGTCTTTTTGGCTCAAATAAAATCCCATAAAATACTTAAAAATCTACAAAAATAGTTTTACCAATATACTTTGATATACAAACATGCTTGCACAAAATCAAGGCATGTTATAAAGATTGGACTATTTTTGTAACTTGAAAATATTTGGCTCATGATAAAAACTGTTTTTCCAAAGCAATATTTTTCCAAAACATGTTTTTCCAAATCTTCATCAAATACAAAAACAAGATATACTTTTAAAGCATAGTGTGTATGGATATGATCCACTACACAATCAAGATGAAATATCTATGTTTTTGACATTAAGCTCTAAATAAGGTTTTGGTTGAAACATATAACTTTGAATACCAAAAACCAAAACTATGTTTTTCCAAAATGAAAGTCATTTCTAAATCTAAAAATTCTTTTATGAAAAGACAATTTAATCAAGAGTATGTGTGTATATGTACTTGAGCAATCCACCACTATTCTATCCTTTACATTTTACTCTAAAACAAAAATAAAATCTTATACCTAGACACAAGTCTTCATCTTCTTGAAGTCTTCACTTGAAGGCTTCTCATCTTCTTGATTTGGTCCAAGCTTGATCCAAAAGCTCCTTGGATCACACCGTGCTAGCTCCAAATCTTGACATTTTATCCTTTGTTGAGCTATGCACCTACTAAGATCTTGATAATGAATCTGTCACTAATTAAACACAAGATCATTAGTAAACATAACTTCATGAGTTGATCATCATCAAAACTAGGGTGATAGGCCTTTGGGCCAACAATCTCCCCCTTTTTGATGATGACAAAACTCATGAAGTTATATATGCATGGATTAAAGTAAAGCTTCAAAGAAGCTCCCCCTTAACTCATGCATAGACATAAATAATAGATATGGCAATGAGGCACATGAATATGTATGCAAGTATGGAGATAAAACATGCAACAAGCATAAATCAAAATCTTTTTCTCCTATTTGCAATACAAAAATATATATGCATAAACATAAATTTTACTCAACATGCATATAACTCTTTTTGTCAAAAATCAAATCAAAACATAAATTCTTCTCCCCCTTTTTGTCAATCATCAACAAAGGGGTCAAAGTAAAATCAAATCAAACAAATTTTTCTCCCCCTTTTTGTCAAAAACAAAGAGATCAAGAAGGGGTAATACAAATCAATCAATAAAAATTTATATGCGATATACATTCATGAAGAGGAAGACGCTAAGTTAGCTTCCCTACACATATGCATTACATGAAGAAAGGATGACAAGCCCTAACTCACATAACATATATTATGTAATGCATAAGAGGAGATGTGAAGCTCCCCCTACACACGTATATTATATAAAGAAGAGTTGTCAAGCTCCTCAATTTATAATATACTCAACATGAATCGATATGTAAGAGAGATGTTAAGCTCTTCTTGCATATAGGAATTACAAATCAAAAATTTTAAATTTTTCTTAAGAAACACATTTTGAGATATCAAATCAACATATTTTATTTTAATTTTGATATCAATTTTGAAAACATATTGCATAAGCTTTAAGAATTACCAATTGAAAGTTGAATTAAGCTTAGCATATACATTGTGTTTTAAGAGTGTGAGTCAATTGTAAGTCAAACACAAATAGATCATATATGTATGAAAAGATAATACCAATAGAAATTGATATAGTTTAAATTTGAAAGCATTCATACATACAATCAAAATATGAGTATATAAAAATCATATTGATACCAATTGAAAATATCCAATGATACCAATTTAAGAGTAAGCTTATCATATACTCTACCATATGAAGAATTTGCACTAGTTAATATGAAAATATTTTAAAAACTAGGACGGAATCCTTCAAGCAAGGAATAAAGCAAAAATGTCAATTAATCTCAATATTCCTTTAAATCATGAAGACATGAAAATCATCACACATTTTTTTATTTAAAAAAAATTTATATTTCAAGATATATGTATGTTTTGACAACACAATAAGTATACATACATATCTCTTAAACACAATTGAGTCCATATAAATAGATTTGCATTAAAGGCAAATGACTCAAGAGGTATACATGTATATCTTAAAGTTTGACAAAATACACATATACATGAAATGAAAACACATGATCATAAATCAAATTCAGAAAGTGGAAATACAAGTTTAAAAATGTATGTATCATCAAAACCAAGCAATACAAGTACATTTCATGGGTTCAAATAAGCATTCAAGTACAAATATAAATAGATTTATTTGTGGTCCACGATCTGTACAAGTATAAATCCTAGTGTTGACAAAAACTAACATATAAACTAATATTCAAATCATGAAGCATCAAATCTTTTAGAAAAATAGAATCATGTGTCAATCTCAAAAATTATTTGAAGAATAAATAACTAGTATAAATTGTTTTTAAAAAGCTAGTTAAAGATCCTTCAAATATATCAAATCTTATATTTTTCATAAACATAACTAGATACATAAAAATTTAAGCACTCATGGTCTATAAGGCTCAAAAAAAAATGATTTTAACAAAAATGTGAGTGTTAAATGATCATATAAATAGCATTTTTATGAAAATAGTCAATGAAGCTCAAAAAGATCATAAGTCATATTTTTAACAAAACACGAAAAATCATTTTTTTCATCAAAACACTAATCTTCATGGTATATGTATGATTAATCCAATCCTAACATACACATACATATCTCAAATCTAAAAGAGTCTATTAATGATGTTTGCATGAAGGCAAGAGACTCATGGGTATACATGTATATTTATTTGATTTGAATTAAAAATATATATACATGAAGTAAAGCATAAAAATAAGGCAAAACATGTATAAAAGAGAATCATCAAAACTAGCCTGTACATTTGCATATAGTGGATACAAATGAGCATGAAGTTCAATTATATATGAATCAATTGTAATTCACTATTTGTATATGTATACATGCAAGTTTGACACATTCTACATCTAAGCATGTAAATACCACATGAAGCACACAAAAATATGAACATGCTATATGATATATGAAATTAAAAGCATGTACATAAAAGTAGGAGTTTAGACATTGTTACCAACTCCAAAGCTCCTAACATGGTGGTTGTCCCACCAAAGCTCCTTGATAGCGGTGCATCAAATGTATGTCCTTCTAGTCCATTGCATCCACTACCAAGGCACCAATCCTCTCACGTCTTGTGAGAGCCCTCACCTACATCAAAAGCAAATGGTGGGGGTTTTGGTACCCATATTTTCTTGGGTCCTTTGGGGTTAGTCTTGTAAGGAACCCAAACATTTTTATAATTAGCAAAATTTAGAGAATTAACATTATCATAACAAAACTTTGCTAAATGGCCTTTGCGACCACAATGTGTACATATGTACACCTTAGTATGCTTATGTGTAGGAGTGTGATCATGTTGTGCAACATAGGCATATGCATGATGATGTGCATGAGGATGTGGAGCTTGTTTCTTTGAAAACATAGACTCCAATCTAGTGTGGTTGAATGCACAAGAGTTCAAAGTTGAACTCAAATCATTAATTTTATTTTTCAAACCATTAATCTCACTAGTGGTGGCATGTAAAGCATGGTGAGATATGGAATCATTTTTCCTTTTCTTTTGTGAAACAAAATCTTTTTCTTTTTCACAAATTTTTCTTTTCAAAGATTTATTTTCTTGAAAAACGACTTCCTTTTGTTTTTCCACCAAAATGATTTTATCTTTCAAAATAGTGTTTCCTTTACAAAGATCATTCAATTTAGACATGAGGGAAACATTCTCATTTTTCAAATCATCTTTTTCCTTTTCTAAGCATGCAATTTTAGTTTTAAAAGAATCGTTCTCTTTTAGCACGCAATCAAAATTCTTTTTCAAATTGTTATTTTCTTTTTCTAAACATGCAATGTTAGATTTAAATGAATCTTGTTCTATATGCATGCAAGTAATGTTCTTTTTCAAATTTTTATTTTCCTTTTTAATCATGTCATATTTCTCAAGCAATAGTTGACAAAAAGTGCTAAGCTCATCATATGACATATTATCATCTTCTACCTCGGATTCGGTAGTTACCTCAAGGAGGTTATCCCCTTGGACCATATAGCATACGTTGGAGGTGTCGCTTCCAACGTCCGAATCGCTCCCCGCATAGTATTGTTCATTTTCGCCAAGGGAGATCAAGGTATTCCAAACTACAAAAGCCAAATCAAGATTAGCAACCCTAGATAAATAAACATCATTTAGGGTAGATCTTAAAGCATGTAGGGCTTTTGTATTAGCCTGACTATTCTTACCATTTAAACAATATGCATTATTAGTAGTGGCAAGATAAACATGAAAACCTAAGGCTTTGAGGTACAATGACATCTTAACCTTCCAAATGTTGATGTTAAGGATGTCAAAGGTGGGTGGTGACATGAAGTCCATGGTGTGTGTACAAAATATTGTGATTAGCCTAAAAATGAGGATCTTTAACTCTAGGTTGTTAGACCCAAATCAGAGTACCAAGCTCTGATACCAATTGTAAGTTCACCTAGAGGGGGGGTGAATAGGTGATGGCTAATTTAATGGTCACTTAATGCCTAATAATGCGGAAGCTAAAACAATTATGACCTAATTAAAACTCTTACACCAAACACCACGTATAACCAAAGAGTGTTGCCGAATTCCCCGTGAAGGGCTCTGGACAAACTCCTCTAGATTCCCCTTGAATAGGTTGAGGTGCCGCGTTGGCTCTCTTGGTTGAATACAAGTGTTAGCAACAATCCCACGCAAGTATATATATATCTATGAAGCACAATGTATATCAAGCATGTAAAGATAAGACAAGTAATAGCATGCAAGATATAAAAGAGACAAAGGGAGAGAGAAATGGCAATCGCAAACACAAGGGTATGTTTCGAGGTTCGAGCACACTTGCTCTACATCCCCGCCTTCGACACATGAAGGATTTCCACTAAGCAAGATCCCAATGGATCTCTCCTCGGTGCCGCAACACCTACAAGCCCTCGGACTCCCTAGTCCCGTACACATGCAAGCTCACTAGCTCACCGAGGCCGCACCTCAAACCACCAAGAGTTCGCACCCGAACCCTAAACCACCACGAGCACACTTGCCCGTCTCCTCAAAGAACAAGAATGAAATCTTGGTGATCTAAACACTTTGATCACCAATGAAAGCTCTCACTACAACACTCCTATAGGATGAATAGATCAATGGATGCTCAAGTGTTTGTGTGAGAAAACAAGGAAAGAATCTTTGGTGAAAACTCAAGAAAATCTCTTTTACACTCTTGATAAACTCTCCTTTTAATTGGAAGTATTGGCTCTAATTTTGTGGAGAAAACCCTTTTAAAAGAATGAGAAACACTGGCTCAAAGCTCTCCTAAAATCTTGGCTCAAAACAATGACAAGACCCCAAATATATAGGCTGTCAAAAACTAGCCGTTGGGGCCTGTCAGGCCTGCCGGTCGACCCGTACGGTCGACCGCCAACGGTCAGAAATCCGACCGTTGGAGCCACGGTCGACCGCCTGGGTCGACCGACCCACTGGAGCTGAGAGTCGAACTCTCTGTCGGTCGACCCGTACGGTCGGCCGAACTTTCCAGAGAGCAGAGCTCTCTGGAGCGGTCGACCCGTCGGTCGGCCGTCCTCCAGTGCACAAAGGCGTGCACGTCTGTGCACGTCGGTCGACCGAGCCCGGTCGACCGACTTCAGGATTAGTCGACTATAAAGGTAGTAAGTCGACTTATCCGAAGCCTGAAACAGTTTTCTGGGATTAAAAAGTTTGTCTTTTTGGATCAAATAAAATCCCATAAAATACTTAAAAATCTACAAAAATAGTTTTACTAATATACTTTGATATACAAACATGCTTGCACAAAATCAAGGCATGTTATAAAAGATTGGACTATTTTTGTAACTTGAAAATATTTGGCTCATGATAAAAACTGTTTTTCCAAAATAATATTTTTCCAAAACATGTTTTTCCAAATCTTCATCAAATACAAAAACAAGATATACTTTTAAAGCATAGTGTGTATGGATATGATCCACTACACAATCAAGATGAAATATCTATGTTTTTGACATTAAGCTCTAAATAAGGTTTTGGTTGAAACATATAACTTTGAATACCAAAAATCAAAACTATATTTTTCCAAAATGAAAGTCTTTTCTAAATCTGAAAATTCTTTTATGAAAAGACAATTTAATCAAGAGTGTGTGTGTATATGTACTTGAGCAATCCACCACTATTCTATCCTTTACATTTTACTCTAAAACAAAAACAAAATCTTATACCTAGACACAAGTCTTCATCTTCTTGAAGTCTTCATTTGAAGGCTTCTCATCTTCTTGACTTGGTCCAAGCTTGATCCAAAAGCTCCTTGGATCACACCGTACTAGCTCCAAATCTTGACATTTTATCCTTTGTTGAGCTATGCACCTACTAAGATCTTGATAATGAATCTGTCACTAATTAAACACAAGATCATTAGTAAACATAACTTCATGAGCTGATCATCATCAAAACTAGGGTGATAGGCCTTTGGGCCAACATCTTTGTGTTCTCGCATATGTTTAGCTATTATGTATATCATAGGTCTAATAGCATGTGGATTTACATAATGATCGTTTTTATGTTTATCATGTTGATTTATGTCATGTTTTATGCTTCATGTTTTGATTACATGTTTAAATGTTAGTTTTCATTAAGACTAGGATTTATACTTGTACATATAGTGGGCCACAAATAAATTTTTATATGTTTGAGCTTGAACGCTTATTTGTACCCATTAGATGTGCTAGTATAGTTTATGCATTTTGACTTGTATTCCCATTTTTGAACATGTTTTATGATCATGTGTTTTCACTTCATGTATATGTCCATCTTGTCTAAACTATTGATTATACATATACATCCTTTGAGCCACGTGCCTTAATGCATATACATTTGTGGACTCGTTATGTTTTGAATATGTATGTATACTTTAGTTTATACTTGACATACATATGCCTTGAAGAAATCGAATTTTGATGATTTTCATGTTTTGAGGAATATTGAGCTTGAATGTCTATTTTCATGATTATTTGTGTCACATAACACTTGTACACTCACTTCATTTAAATGTTTCTCATGATTATGTTTTTCATGAGTATGTATGGGCTTTATGGATTTTGAGTGTTTTAGTGATCATGTGATTTACATAGTTTCATGAAAAATAATTTATTTTATTCCTTGCTTGAAGGATTTCGTACGAGTTTAAAAGTTTTACTATTTAACTAGTTGCGGGATTCTTCGTTATGGTAGAGTTTTCAAACATACTATATTTTCAAACCTATTTTTTGAAAACCCTATCCTTCCATGGGCGGTTGGATGGGAGTCCATGCCTTGTATGCTTTTATTGAAAATCATTTTAAACTTGAGCATGAAATGGGTGGTAGAAAATATGAGATATACTCTTGATATTATTATTGTTTCAATTGGTATCATTGGATTCTTTCAATTGGTATCAATATTGACATTTCTTGTATACTCATATATATTTTTATGTATGTATGCTTTCACTTCAAATTGTATCAATTTCGATTGGTATCTAATTTTTCATACATATATATGTTTATGCTAAAGCTTGAATTTTAATGACCATCATGTTTCAATTGATTAGTTTTTCAATTGATATTTTAAACACAAGCTTATGCATATTTTTAGTTTGTATTTCATAAAGGGGGAGAAAATTTGTATTTTTATCTTTCAATTGGTATTTTGTTTACCGTTGATTTCTACTCCCACACTTTATGATGAAAATTGATTTTATTTTGATATCATATGCTCTAAATGACAAATACTTACAATTGGTATCTTTTTTGTATCAAGATGTTTATTTGAATATTTTCAATTGGTATCAAGATTTTATTTGTTTTCTCACAATTGGTATCAATGCTTTATTTACTTTCAAGTGGTATATGTTTACTTTCATTTGATATCTAAATGTACTACTTTGACACATTTTTAATTGGTATCAAATTTATTTTATTGAGAAAATTTGAAATGTTTTAATAATAAAAAAATGTTTTGATATGATTGCATATATGCAAGGGGAGCTTAACATCTCTTCTACATATAAATTCATGTTGAGTGTATCTTATATTGAGGAGCTTGACAACTCTTCTTTATGCGATACACGTGTGTAGGGGGAGCTTCACATCTCTTCTTATACATTGCATATTATGTGTTATGTGAATTAGGGCTTGTCATCCTTTCTTCATGTAATGCATATATGTAGGGAAGTTAGCTTAGCATCTTCCTCTTCATGAATGTATATCGCATATATCTATTTATTGATTTGTTTATTTGACCCCTTAGTTAATTCTTTGTTTCGAACAAAAAGGGGGAGAAGAATTTATTGATTTGTTTTTACTTTGACCCTTTGTTGATGATTGACAAAAAGGGGGAGAAGTATTTGGTATATATATGCATGTTTTTGGAAAAAGGAGTTATGTTTATGCATATATGTTTTGTATTGTTTTGCAAATAGGAAAAAAATATTTGATGTATTTCATGTTTATCTCCTTGTATTTGCATACATGTTTATGAGCTTCTATTGCATATTTATTGTTTATTGCTATGCATGAGTTAAGGGGAGCTTCTTTGAAGCTTAACTTTAATCCATGCATATATAACTCCATGAGTTTTGTCATCATCAAAAAGGGGGAGATTGTTGGCCCAGAGGCCTTCCACTCTAGTTTTGATGATGATTAACTCATGTAGTTATGTTTACTAATAATCTTGTGATGTATAGTTTCAGATCATTAATCAAAATATTAGTTGGTGATTGCTTCAGCAAAGGAGTTTTGAAGCCTTTCACATGGTGATTCCAGAGCCCGAGCATCAAGATCATACATAGCACTCGTTGGAGTCAAGCTCGGTGGATCACGGAGTTTTGGATCGAGTCGACTTGAAGATGGAGATCGTCAAGAAGACTTAGGTATCCTAGTTTAGTTTGTGTTTAGATCCACGTGTAAAGATTAGATAGTGTGATATGCTCAAGTTCACAATACACACACGTTTTATGTTTTGAATATTGGTTTTCAATTTTTGGTTTAACCGACTTTGGTTTTCATGAATAGTTAGATCTAAACAAGTTTAAATGGTTTATGTATAGTAGATTCATTCTATATACATGCATGCTTAACTTCCTAGACAAACTTATTTTGACTTACCTATTCATGAGGTTTGGTGTTTTGTGTTTTAACAAAAACATATTTCTGGTAATTAAAGACAAAAACAATGATATGTATATGTTTCATGTATATTGGACCTATGTCCATATGCAACATGCCTAAAAGTGTTTAAGTATCATGTTTTTGTATTTGAATGAGTTTTAGAAAAAATCAGATTTCCTATTGAAAATCTAAGTTTGGTAAAATACAGTTTTTGGTTTTTGATAAAATTCATAAGACACAAAAATAGTCCAAAATGTTTGAAATTTGTGTTGAAATTTTTCACACAAGTTTATATTTCAATATAGAATGATAAAACTATTTTTGTGAATTTAAGAAGATTTATGGGAATTTTTAGAATATTTTTTAACAAAGTTTTCTGACCCAGATTTCTGCCTGAAAGGCTCTGACGGTCGACCAACCGGTCGACCGACGTGCACAAGCTTGTGCACGTTGGCCAGGTTCAATGCACGGTCGACCGAGCGGTCGACCGGCCAGAGAGCTTTGCTCTCTGGTTTTGGTCGGTCGACCGGGCGGTGACCGGTTTCTTCCAACGGTCAAAAATATGACCGTTGGCCGCCAGGACTGACAAACAGTCCCAATGGCTAGTTTTTGATGAAGGGCTATTTAAGCCCCATTTCTTTGGGATTTTGGTAAGATTTTTCAGAGCAAAAATTTCCCTATTCTCTGGTTTTTAAAGCAAGTTTTCAAAAGTGTTTAAAGAGCAAAAAAGATCCATCTTATTTGTTTAAAGTGTTTTGTTTTATTTCAAAGAAATTAGGTTTTTGGGAACTAGTTCTTGATCTAAAATTTTTATATCTACTTTGGTGTTTTTCCAAGAGAATTTCTTTGATCAAAACACTTTGTTTTCCACACTTGAGCTATATCCTCTATCCTATTCTATAGGATCATTATTTGTGGGAAAAAGAATTGTTTGTGGTTGTGGATACCACTTTGTTGTACCCTCCCTTTCTTGTTGTATCCCTCTTTGGTAGAGGTTGATTGGAGTGGTGATTTGCTCCCTCTTTGGTTGAGGTTGAGTTTGTGGTGTGCTCCCTCTTTGGTAGAGGTTGAGGTGTTGGTTTACTCCCTCTCGGTGAGGTGGAGTTGGTGTTGGTTTGTATCCCTCTTCGGTAGAGGTGGATTGTGGTTTACTCCCTCTTGTGTGAGGTGGAGTTGGATTGGTTTTTGCCTCGGTGGAGGTTGTATTGGTTGGTTTGTGGAGTTCGGTACTCCGGTCTTCGGTAGACCATTTGTATTGCCTCGGTGGATGTTATATTGGTTGAGAGAGGAGTTCGGTACTCCTAGTGGATTAGAAATCCTTCTCGGTGAAGGCGGGGACGTGAGCTCGGTGCTCGAACCTCGGAACACATCTTGTTGTTTGCGTTTGATCCATTGACTCTTAACTCTCTCTCTTTACTTCGTGTTGTGCATTGCATCATTCATATTGCCATATCATTTATATGCTTGAGTTGTACCTTGCATTGATTCATATTGCTTAATCCTATATGCTTGGTTGTGTTTGCTTGTGTGCCTCACTTGTGCTTAACCACGAGAGCTTCATATAGCGTCTCAACTCTTATTCAGAGGAATCAAGAGGAGTTAGTCCAGAGCCCTTCACGGGAAATTCGGCTACACTCGTTGGTTGCACTAAGTGTAGTTGCAATTAAGTTTTAATTTCCGTATTTAGTTCATTAGATTAGCGGTACACCTATTCACCCCCCCTCTAGGTGTGCTTACAAATGAGCCATACTTGTTTGATTAATTTACCTTTGATAGGTCATATAACTAGATAATACCATGTGCTTAGATCTAGCGTTCGAACTTAATTTGCGTGCTGGAAGTAGAGATTTGGTGATTTGTAACAGCTTAGTAGAAGAGATTGAAATTGATCGCTTGACTCTAATTTAGGGGATTCGATCCTAGATACTTGAGTTTCTAGATTAATCATTACTTTAAAAAATCCAAACTCCTAAAACTCTTCAAGCAATTCGCCTAAAAGTGTTGAAAGCAAAAGAACCATCTGTCTCTCTGGAAACGACCGTGCACTTATGATATTTAAAATAGTAAGAGCGAAATCTCTCCTAACATAGGCGGCTGTAAGTAGCACCCATTTTTAACCCGAAAGTATTTTGGGTCAATTGGACATATAACTCATTTAGGCGGGCCACAATTCGAATCTTTCGTGCCAGCCATGGCCCCGCTCGATTGAGCCACATGCTAGCCCTGCTCATTCTCACCCCTAGCTCTAGAACACCCAAATTTTTGGAAGGTTATTTTTGATGTGTCAATAGCATAACGATAGGTAGCCCATCGTACAATTATTTGTATATATTGTAAGTCACCTAGAGGGGGTGTGAATAGGTGACAAGCTAATCTAATGCACAACAACGCGGAATTAAAACCAATTATGCAAATTAAAAACTATTACGCAAACACACAAAGTATAAACAAGTGTGTAGTCGAATTTTCGATGAAAGGCTCTTGACTATCTCATGAAGATTCCTCTAAATTAAGAGTTGAGGTGCAACTATGACCCTCTTGATTGAATACAAGTATGAGCAAACAAACAACCTAAGCATATATATCAATTGAAGCACAAGGGAATATCAAACTTGTAAAAGATACAAACAATAATAGCATGCAAGATATAAATACAAGTGAGAGAGAGATAAGCAATCGCAAATATGGGAGAATTGTTTCGAGGTTCGAGCACACTTGCTCTACGTCCCCGCCTTCAACACTATGAAGGATTTTCACTATAACGATCCCACAAGTCACCCAGTGCCGCAACAGTTACAACGAGTTCACACTAGAACGCTTGGACTCACAAGTCCCTCACTTGTTCCCGCAAGAACAACACACGCAAGCACACTAGCTTGCCGAGGCCGCACCTCTATAATGAGTTCCCACAAGAACTCGTCACAACGCGAACCCACAAGTTCGCCTCCTCAAATACAAAGATGAACACTTGATGATCTCTATACTTGATAACCAAAAATAACTCTCACAACATGGATCCTATAGGATTGATATAGCAATGTAAAGCTCAAGCTTGTGTGGGAAAAACTTATATAGATTTAGAGGTGGAAAACTCAAGAAAGTTTCTGATAAAATCAAAAGATTCACTCTTGAAAAACTCCTTTTGATTTGAAAATGAAATCTCTGACAACTTGCTTAGAAACTCTTAAGAAGAGATCTAGAAAACAGATTAAAATCTTAACCAACAATCTGACCAAAAGTCCCTCTTATAGAGGCATCAAAAAACTAGCCGTTGGGGCCAGGCCTGTTGGTCGACCGGCCGGTCGACCGACCAACGGTCATATTTATGACTGTTGGGATTGCCGATCAACCACACCCAGGTCAAATACCTATAGGTCGACCGGTCAGTCGACCGAGGCAAGAACCAGAGAGCACTGCTCTCTTGGTCGGTCGACCGGGGCCAGATCCAAAGAGCAAGCTCTTTGAATCGGTCGACTGCCTGGTCGATCGGCCCTCAACCCAGGCTTGTGCATGTTGCCTGTGCACATCGGTTGACCGCTCGGTCAACTGACTTCTGGCTCAGTCGACTAGTCGGTCGACCGCCAGAAGCCTAGGTCTGGTTTTTAAGGGATTAAACTTAGTCTTTTAATATCCTATAAAATCTCATAAAATCACATAAAATTCACAAAAATAAGTTCATTGAAATATTTTAAAGTACAAATATATGTGATCAAAAATCAACACATATCACAAACTTTTTGAATCATTTTTGTGATATAGAAATTAAGTTTTAAACCAAAACCCGTATTTTTCAAAAACCAAACTTTTAAAATGAAAATCGAATTTTTTTCAAAACTTGTTCAAATGCAAAAACAAGATATTAAAACAAGCATAGCGCGTATGGATATGATCCAATAAACATATAAGATGAAATTGTTGGCCCAGAGGCCTTCCACTCTAGTTTTGATGATGATTAACTCATGTAGTTATATTTACTAATAATCTTGTGATGTTTAGTTTCAGATACTTTATCAAGATATTAGTAGGTGATTAGCTTCAACAAAGATGGTTTGGAAGCTTTCACATGGTAATTCCAGAGCCCGAGCATCAAGATCATATTTAGCACTCGTTGGAGTCAAGCTCGGTGGATCACAATTTGGATCGAGTCGACTTGAAGACGGAGTTCATCAAGAAGACCTCGGTACCTAGTTTATAGTTTGTTTAGATCCATTTGTAAAGATTAGAATAGTGTGATATGCTCAAGTTCACAACACACACGTGTTTCTAGTTTTCATGTTTTGGTTTTTCGATTTTTGGTTTAACCGTTATTGATTTCCATGAATAGATATTATATCAAAACAAGTTTACTTGGTTTTATGTATATTAGATTCATTCTATATACATGTATGCTTCATGTCTTAAATAAACTTAGTTTGACATACCTATTCATGTATTTAGGTTTTGTGTTTTAACAAAACATAATTTTGGAATAAAAGTCAAAAACATGGATATATATATGTTTCATGTATATTGAACTTATGTCAATATGCAACATGCCTAAAAGTGTTTAAATATCATGTTTTTGAATTTAGATGAGTTTTGGAAAAATCGGATTTCCATTTGAAAAACAAAGTTTTGGAAAATACAGGTTTTGGTTTTTGGCAAAATTTGTAAGTCACAAAAATGGTTTAAAAAGTTTGAAATTTGTGTTGGAATTTTTCACACAAGTTTATATTTCAATGTATTATGATAAAACTATTTTTGTAGAATTTTAAAGGATTTATGGGATTTTTTAGAATATTTCAAACCTAGTTTTTCTGTCCCAGATTGTAGCCTGCCAGGCTCTGGCGGTCGACCGGGCCGTCGACCGGATCCAGAGTCGGTCGACCGGGCCGACCGACATGCACAAAATGTGCACGCTTGGCCAGCCACTTGGGCCGGTCGACCGACTGCAAGTACCCCACTCTCGGGTGGGGGCGGTCGACCGACCGGTCGACCGTAAGGCGTGGGCGGTCGACCGAGCGGTCGACCGGCCAGAGAGCATTTGCTCTCTGGATTGGGACGGTCGACCGGGCGGTCGACCGCTAGCCTCCAACGGTCAAAATTTGACCGTTGGCGGTCGACCGGGCCGGTCGACTGCCAGCCGCCAGAGCTGATTTTCAGCTCCAACGGCTAGTTTCTTTGGAGGCCTATTTAAACCCCATTTGTTTAGGGTTTTTGCGAAGGTTTTTGAAAGAGAAATTTTCCTACTTTCTTAAGTGTTTATACAAGATTTCAAAAGTATTTTAGAGCTTCAAAAGATCTATCTTTGTTTTATTTTTAGGGTCTGGAAAAATCAAAGAAAATTTGGATTTGGGATATTTGCTTAGTTCTTCATTTCTATCAAATACAAGTTGTTTTCCCAAGTACTTTTCTTTGTGTTTTTGTTTTCAAACTCTTGGTTTTTCACACTTGAGCTATATCTCCTATCCTATTCTATAGGATCATTTATTTGTGGGAAAATTGTTTGTGGTTGAGGAAACCACCAAGTTGTAAACCCTTTCTTGTTGTATCCCTCTTTGGTAGAGGTTGATTTGGGTTGTGGCTAGCTCCCTCTTTGGAAGAGGTTGAGGTTGTGGTTGTTTGGCTAAGGGCCTACCCCTCTTGTGTGAGGTGGTGTTTGTGTTGCCTCGGTGGAGGTTGTATTGGTTGGATTGGTGGAGTTCGGTACTCCGGTCTTCGGTAGACCTTTTGTATTGCCTCGGTGGAGGTTGTAATGGTTGAGAGAGGAGTTCGGTACTCCTAGTGGATTGGAAATCCTTCTCGGTGAAGGCGGGAACGTAGAGCTCGGTGCTCGAACCTCGAAACAAATCTTATTGTTTGCATTTGATCCATTGACTCTAAACTCTCTCTTTATTTGTGCATTGCTTTACTTTGTCATATCATATACATGCTTGTGCGTTTGTATGCCTCACTTGTGCTTAACCACGAGAGCTTCATATAGCGCCTCAACTCTTATTCAGAGGAATCAAGAGGAGTTAGTCCAGAGCCCTTCACGGGGAATTCGGCTACACTCGTTGGTTGCACTAAGTGTTGTAGCAATTAGTTTTTAATTTCCGCATTTAGTTCATTAGATTAGCGGTACACCTATTCACCCCCCCTCTAGGTGTACTTTCAGAAATATCTATGTCTTTGACAATAAGCTCAAAATAAAGTTTTGACTTAAACAAAACTTGAACACATGATATAGAAACATCAAATAAGTTTTTCTAAATATTTGAATCATCAATGTGTATGGATGAAATTTAAAATACATATAAACCATATAAACTTATTTTGATGAAATCTAATCATGAATCATAAGAATGTATGCTTTGAAACTCAAAATCAAAACGGTATTTTCTAAAATCAAAACTATTCTTATGAAAACACTATATAAATTATGTGTGTGTATACGAGCTTGAGCAATCCACAACTAATCTATCATTTATATTTATCTAAAATACAAAATCTTAACGCTTACAGACAGACTCAAGTTTTGAAAATTTTCTCTTTGAAAATCTTCTTCTTCATCTTGACTTTGTCCAAACGTTGATCCAAAGAGTTAGACTTCTCTTGAGTACTTGATGCGATCCTTGAAACGCGAGCTCTTGTATCAACACTTGCTAGTTTGAAAACTTGACTTTGAATTTTTTGTTGAAGCTAAACACCGACTAAGATCTTGGCAGAATATCTGAAACTATATAAACACAAGATTATTTGTAATATAACTACATGAGTTAATCATCATCAAAACTACAATGATGGGCCTTGGGCCAACAATCTCTCCCTTTTTGATGATGACAAATCTCATAGAGTTATATATGCATGGACTAAAGTTAAGCCTCATAGAAGCTCTCCCTTAACTCATACATAGCAAATAAACATAAAGATATTCAATGTAAGCGCAAAAACTAAACAAATATATATGCATAAACAACAAATATATAGCATGCATATATAAACTTTCTAAATTCTTCTCCCCTTTTTTGTCAATTCATCAACAAAGAGGTAAAGACAAACAAACAATAAAGATGTATATGTGATATACATTCATGAAGAGGAGAGACGTTAAGTTCGCTCCCCCTATATACATACACTACATGGAGAAGGAATGACAAGACCCTTACCTGCATACCCATAATATGCAATATACAGACAGAGATGTTAAGCTCCCCCTACACACATGTGTCACATAAAGAAGAGAGGTCAAACTCCTCAATATGTAAAATATACTCAACATGAATCTACATATAGAGAAGATGTTAAGCTTTCCTTGCATATAAGCACTACATATCAAATAAATTTTGAAGAAAAATTTGATACCAGTTAAAACAAAATTTTGAAATTTCTCGAAGTCAACAAAAATTTTTTTGATATCAATTGAAAATAAATAGTAGTTGACAAAATAAATGTTGGTACCATTTGTAGATAAACAAAAATTTTAAGATACTAAAAGAAGATTTGATATCAATTGAAGGTGAAATTTGAAATACATTTTATATCAAAAAAATATCTATTACAATCAATGCATAAGCTTGTAAAGATACCAATTAATATTTATAATTAAGTCATGTTTAGCATAAAATAATTTGTGCTATAAAAACTTAACATTTTTAATCTAAGCACAACAACTCATATATATATGTATGAAAATACCACTTGAAATTTGAAGCATACATATATAAGAAAACAAATATGAGTATACAAAAAATAAATTTTCATTAAAATCATGTATATCTCATAACTACCTCCCTTTCATGCATATGTTTGAATAGATTTTCAATAAGGGTATATAAGGCATGGTCGCTCAACCAACCGCCTTTTGATAGTAGGGATTTTCAAAAATAAGAATTGAAAATCATTTTAGCATATTGAAAAACACTGCTATATTGAAGAATAACGAAATTAGTTTTAAGCTAATTTGAAAACTAGTACGAAATTCTTCAAGTAAGGAATAAAAACATGAATATATCTCATGATAACATGCTAAATACACAATAATTGACGCTCAAAATTCATAAGGCTCAAAAATGATCTCATGAAAATACGATCATGAGTAAATAAAAGAAATGTGAGTATACAAGAATCATGTGAGTAACACATTCATGAAGATAGGACAATAAAGCTCAAATTATCAAAACATATGAAAATCATAAAAATTTATTTTCATCAAAACTAAAATTTTCATCAAAAGTAAACAAACTTTAATGTATATGTATATTTTGTCAAAACTTAAAAGTAAACATACATATCTCAAACGTAAACAAGTTCATAATAGAATTTTACATGAAGGCAAGTGACTCAAAAAAATACATGCATATTTATTAGTTTTAGACAAAAATAACATATACATGAAGCTAAATATTTACAAAAATAGGAAAAATAAGTATAAATAAAAGAATCATCAAAACTAGGTTATACATGTATATGTATACAAATGAACAATAAAGGACAAACACATAATAATCAAGTGTAACTCACTACTTGTACAACTTTAAACACAAATTTTAACGAAAACTACATCTAAACACGTAATCACCACGTGAAGCATAAAACAAACATGATCATTATGTTAAATGCACGTGTTTTAGAACTAGTATATACATAATAGTTAAATAATAGTGAGAACACAAAATATAAATCCACATGAACATGGGTGTATCTCAAAGACTATCATGTATATCACTTGTATAGTAACATTGCATTTAGTATAATGAGCATTAAAATCACAACATGTCAAAAAATCATCATTGTAAAAGCATGTAAACTAAAATAGGGAGTTAGAGATAGTTACCAAAACTAATGAACAGATCTCTAGGTCTCCAAAATATGGTGGTCCTCCCACCAAACTTCCTTGATAGCGATGCATCAATTTGGTATATCCATCTAGCTCCAAGTGCATCCACCACCAAGGCACCAACCCTCTCATGTTTTGCGAGAGCTCACATCTACATCAAAAATAAGAGGTAGAGACTTTGGTACCCATATCCTTTTGGGCCCACAGGGGTTAGCATCATAAGGAACCCAAACATTTTTATTTTCAAATTTTTATGATTTATTCTTTCAAAATAAAATTTTGCTAAATGGCTTTTGCGGCTGCAATGTGCACATTTGTACACTCTAGCATGCAAATGTGAGATGTGAGCATGGTGTGCATGTGTATGCCATGAATTATGTGCATGAACATGTGAAATTTATTTCTTCCAAATCTAAAATGGTTAAATGCACAATTGCTTAAAGTTGAGCTCAAACAATCAATTCTTTTTTTCAAAATATGAATCTCATTTTTTTCAAAAGAAGGTGCAACATTATTAGCATGAGAGACAGGCAAGAATGAGAATCAAAATTATTTTTTAAAAAATATTTTCTCTTTTTTTAAAATAATTTTCTTTTTCAAAGAGTTATTTTCCTTTAAAGTAATCTCCTTTTTTCAATCAAAATAACTTGGTTCTTTTAAAACTTCATTTTCTTTTAAAATAATTTTAAATTTATTTTTAAAAGAATCTTTTTCTTTTGAAATCAAATCATTTTTATTTGTTAAACTTTTGTTTTTCATTTTTAACAATTCATACTTTTTAAGAAGTTGTTGACAAAATAAAAAAAGCTCATCATATAGCATGTCAACATTTTTATTAAGCTCGGATTCAGAATTTACCTCAAGAGGGTCATCCCCTTAGACCATGTAGCATATGTTGGAAGCATCACTTCCGTCATTCGAGTCACTCTCTTTGTGATTTGATGTTTGTTTCCTAAGAGAACAAAGAGTGTTCCAAAGTACAAAAGCCGAATCAATGTTAGATACCGTAAATAAATAATCATCAATTAGGGTACTCTTTAAAGCATGAAGGGCTTTTGCATTAGCCTCAAAATATTTTCCATTAATAAAAAATGAATCCTTAATAGTAACAAAATAGACATGAATTCTTAAGGCCTTAAGATACATGGACATCTTAATTTTTTTAAGTTTGGAGGTTAAGAATGTCAAACATAGGAGGTGTCATGAAATTCATGAGTGTGTGTACAAATATTTTGATTAGTTAAAATGAAGATCATTAACTCAACATTGTTAGACCCAAACCAAGAGCACCAGCTCTGATACCAATTGTACGTCACGTAGAGGGGGGTGAATAGGTGACAAGCTAATCTAATGCACAACAATGCAGAATTAAAACTAATTATGCAAACTAAAAATTATTACGCAAACACATAAAGTATAACATAAGAGTGTAGCCGAATTCCTGGTGAAGGGCTCTCTTGGTTGAATAAAAGTGTGAGCAAACAAACAACCCAAGCACATATGTCAATTGAAGCACAAGAGAATATCAAGCATGTAAAATATACAAATAATAATAGCATGCAAGATATAAATACAAGTGAGAGAGAGATAAGCAATCACAAACACGAGAGAATTATTTTGAGGTTCGAGCACACTTGCTCTACGTCCCCGCCTTCAACACTATAAAGGATTTCCACTATAACGATCCTGCAAGATCACCCGGTGCCATAACACCCAAAGAGTTCACACTCGAACTCTTGGACTTACAAGTGCCTCACTTGTTCCAGCAAGAACAACACACGCAAGCACACTAGTTTGTCGAGGCATCACCTCTACAATAGCTCCCACAAGAACTCGTCACAACGTGAACCCACAAGTTCACCTCCTCAAATACAAAGATGAACACTTGGTGATCTCTACATTTTGATCACCAAAAAATAACTCTTACAATAAGAATCCTATAGGATTGATATAGCAATATAAAGCTTAACTTTGTGTGAGAAAAACTTGAATAGATTTGGAGGTGAAAAACTCAAGAAAGCTTTTTATAAAATCAAGAGATTCAGTCTTGAAAAACTCTTATTGATTTGAAAATGAAAGCTCTAAAAACTTGCTTAAAAACTCTTGAGAAGAGCTCTAGAAAACATCCTTAAAATCTTACCTAAAAATCTGGCTAAAAGTCCCTTTTATAGAGGCATCAGAAAACTAACCGTTGGGGCCAAATTGGCATGTCGATTGACTGGCCAGCGATCATATTTATGACTGATGGGGCTGTCGATCGACCGCTTAGTCGACCATACCTAGGTCAAAGACCTATCGGTCGACCGATCGGTCGATCGAGGCAAGAACCAGAGAGCATTGCTCTCTTGATCGGTCGACCGTTCGGTCGACGGGGAGCAGATCTAGAAGCAAGGTCTCCGGATTGGTCGACTGCCCGGTCGACCGGCCCTCAAGCCAAGCTTTTGGACATTGCCTGTGCACATCGGTTGACCGCTCGGTGGACCGACTTGGTTGACTGCTAGAAGCCTAGGTCCGGTTTTTAAGGGATTAAATCTTGGTCTTTTAAAATATCCTATAAAATCTCATAAAATCACATAAAATTCACAAAAATAAGTTCATTGAAATACTTGAAGTACAAATATATGTGATAAAAAATTAACACATATTACAAACGTTTTGAATTATTTTTGTGATATAAAAATTAAGCTTTAAACCAAAACTTGTATTTTTCAAAATCAAACTTTTAAAATGAAAACCAGATTTTTTCAAAACTTGTTCAAATACAAAAATAAGATATTTAAACTCATTTGAAGCATAGTATATATGGAATAAGATGAAATATCTATGTTTTTGACAATAAGCTCAAAACAAAGTTTTGACTTAAACAAAACTTGAACACATGATATAGAAACATCAAATAATTTTTTCTAAACATTTGAACCACCAATGTATATGGATGAAAT
Organism: Agave tequilana; assembly: GCA_038442645.1. Lineage (NCBI taxonomy): Eukaryota > Viridiplantae > Streptophyta > Magnoliopsida > Asparagales > Asparagaceae > Agave > Agave tequilana. Next base: position 226,763 of record JAVJIF010005192.1, read on the forward strand.
CTAAAACACATATAAATCATATAAACTTGTTTTGATGAAATCTAATCATGAAACATAAGGATGTATTCTTTGAAGCTTAAAACCAAAACGGTATTTTCTAAAATCAAAATTATTCTTATGAAAACATTATATAAATTGTGTGTGTGTGTATATGAGCTTGAGCAATGCACAACTAATCTATCCTTTACATTTTATTTAAAAAATAAAACTTTAACACTTACAGACCTAGACTCAAGTCTTGAAATTCTTCTTTTTGAAAATCTTCTTCTCCATCTTGACTTGGTTTAAATTTTGATCTGATTGAGTTAGAACCTGCACACAAAATACAGTATTTCAGAACTTTAAAATAGAGATGTGCAAGTGCTCAATTCTACCGTAATAGCAAGTGGCTATGCGGGTCGTGATCCACAAGGAGGGACTAGCGATGGAAGCTTTTTAGTAAGTCTTCTTTTAAGATACAAAGTTTGGTTAAAGTTCTTCTTTAGTTCTCAAAAAGAAAAGAGAAAAAGAGTTATAGTTAAGTTAGAAAGAAAGCGATAGATGGAGAAGGTGGAGAAAAATGGAGAATGATTATTTACAAAGAAATTGAAAAGGGTGATAAGAATGGTTGGAGATTGTGATATTGAAACTAAAGAATAAAAGAAAAGAAAGACAACCTAAAATTACTTACCTCTTCAGTGCTCATATACCTTGGATCTGTTGCGACGACTTACCTTGTCTTTGAAGGCGATCAAGCATGGCGTATAGGATCTTCCCCATTCTCGATCTACACTACGAATAAAAGGGCAAACTATACTAGCAAGAGAAGGGTTGTTCATCACCATAGGCCATCAAGGGCACTTGCAACGGCTAAGCAGTCTCGAGGCTATCAGATTCTCTTGGATTGCAGTACATCAGAGGAGAGTAAAAGAAAACAAGAGTAAAGAAAGAAAAGAAAACTTTGATTTGATTCAAATAATAATGAAAGAAAAGACTTACTTACACCGGTGTCACTCTCAGTACAAGCTTGATCTCCTTCCTCCATGAAACTTATCTCTCCTCTCAGTTACATAAAGAAAAGTAAAAATTACATAAAAAAAACTAAAAACCTAAGTTACAAACTACAAATTACCCTAAGTTCTATTCTCTATTTGGTCTTTCTCTGGAGGCTCTGAAAATCCCAGTATTTATAGGCAAAACCCAACCTACAGGATCATATGAAGATAGGGGGAGCAAACGCTCCCTCTAACTCTCCAACAGAGCCGCGGAAACGTGGCCAAGCCGCGTTTTCACGGCCAGGGTGTGGCCAGGTGGCCACACCCTGTTGGTGGAGCTCCCCGGTTTCTTGATTTGTAATTATCTTTATCTGGATTGCAGTTTATGTTCGGGATTTTGATGAAATGGCCTTTGATCCTTGGCTTCAACCGATCGATCCAGGGAGGATTCTTCTCAACCGATTTTCAATCTCTCTGATATGCCAAGATTTAGCCCTGATTCCTTAATTTTGAATTTATTCTGAATTAAGTCAGGATTTGGTGGGCTTTTGAGCTCATTTCTCTTCACTCTCCTTTAGGAATGGGCCTGCAAATAAATCAAACATTTAATTAGGAAAATGCAGAGTTTATTCTATAATAAGTAGGAGAATATGATATTAAATGTACAATATTAGTGACTAATCATGATCCAAAGAGTTAGACTCCTCTTGAGCACTTGATGCGATCTTTGAAGGAGGAGTTCTTGAATCAATACGTGCCACCTTCAAAACTTGACTTCGAATTTTTTGTTAAAGCTAAACACCGACTAAGATCTTAGTAGAATTTCTGAAACTATATAAATACAAGATCATTAGTAATATAACTACGTGAGTTAATTATCATCAAAACTAGAGTGATGGGCTTTTGGGCCAACATATTCCTCCAGCGTACAGTATGGTCCCCATAAACTATGTCATTTTTCGGCTGTTGTTGAAACACGGACGCAAGAAAAAAAATTCTTAATAACTAAATTTATGATTCATTTTTTCATTACCGACACACTAGAACAAAAAAGGTTGATGTGCCTCTGATATTAACATTAATAAAGGGAATAACAGGCATATTATATCTATTGGCGCAACATGTGAAATCAAACATAAGAATATCACAATAGTACTGATAATCTAGTCTAAATTATTCCTCTTTCGAATAACTAGACTAAGTGATTATCGTCGTCCAAACTTTGACACGGTAAAAAACCTATCACCTTGTTCAATTTTCTCTTTAAGCTCTTGGTCGCAATGATTATATAAATTTCCTGGTGTATATCAAACTTTTTTTTCTACCCTTTCGTCTATTGTTCTTTCAAACATATAATCCTATGTTTTGTAATTAATATCATGTTTATGGACATTGTCCATCTTTCAGTGAGACTGTTAAAATGGTTTTCCAATAGGTGCAGTTAATAAGTGGTTATGGCTATCATGAAAATCATACACAAACTATACCCCAATTTCTTCATGTAATTTATTTTCAAATTGGCCGGAAACTTACCTGTGCAAGTGACACTCTTTACGAACTTTGTCTCCTCTCTCAGTTAATATGTTTATTTATCTCGCATTTCGACTCTATAACAATTACATCTGTGAATTTCAGATTATTACTTTTGTCTCTTTTACTTCTCTTCTAACACTTAGTGGTAAAAATTTTGACCGCTGCGAGATCGCCACACCTGACAGATCTCAGCGATCGTGAAAACCTCTGATCCGATCTCACCTAACCACCACGAAGATCAGGCGGTCGCAACAATCCGATACGTGTGTCGATAGCTGCGGATCAAATCAGTTATCTTTGCCAACCAAAACGAACTCCATAGAATCAGAACCACTTCAACTGATTACAGCTGAAACAGTTCGTACAGTTAAGAGTCAGAGCTGGTTCAGTTACGAAAGTCTTGACTGACCTGATCCAGACCAACAATCCTCACATATAAATACCGGTCTCCTACTTCATCACTGGGATGGAGCCCTAGCTACTTGTATTCCAAATATTGCTCTGCAGAAATTCATTGTAATCCCTCTAAATTACAGTGAATTCTCTCCCTCTCCCGTGGTTCTTTCTTTCAGATTTTTCACGTAAATTCTATTGTGTTTGCGATTGCTTTTGTTCATTTACTCTATTTACAATTCTTGAGTGTGGAGAAATTCCCCTAGGAGTTATCCTCCACATTTTGGTGCTTTCATTAATATCTCTTGAATTTACACTTAAGATCTCATCTCCCCTTTCCCAAACATCCCCCCTCAAAAACCCTCACCATAGAGAAATGGCCCCTCAAGGAAGAATACCTCCCGAGCCACTATCTCAGCTGTCTCGAAGGCTAAGTCAACAGCTGACAGGGACGTAGGGCCCACTGACGGTCATCTTTCCCATCCCGAAGTTCTCATCGAAGACGTCGGAGAAGGTCAGTGCTCCCTGTTGGCCCAGAGGCCTTTCACTCTAGTTTTGATGATGATTAATTCATGTAGTTATAGTTTACTAATAATCTTGTGATGTTTAGTTTCAGATATTTAACCAAGATATTAGTAGGTGATTAGCTTCAACAAAAGTGTTTTGGAGCTTTCACATGGTGATTCAAGAGCCCGAGCGTCAAGTTCATATCTAGCACTCGTTTAGAGTCAAGCTCGGTAGATCACGTTTGAATCGAGTCGACTTGGAGACGGCGCTCTAGAAAAAGACTTCGGTACATTGTTTAGTATAGTTTGTTTAGATCTATTTGTAAAGTTAGATAGTGTGATATGCTCAAGTTCAACACACACACTTGTTTAAGTTTCATATTTTGGTTTTCGGTTTTTAGTTTAACCGATCTTGGTTTTCATGAATAGATAGAATCAAAACAAGTTTACATGGTTTAATGTATATTAGATTTGTTCTAAATACATCTATGCTTCAACTATTTAAACAAACTTAGTTTGATAGTCTATTTCATGAGTTTGGAGTTTTGTATTAAACAAAACTTATTTTCGGATTTAATGTCAAAAACATAGATATAATTCTTTTCATGTATATTCGATTCTATCCATATACTATATGCCTCAAAGTTGTTTCAATATCATGTTTTTGTATTTGGATGAGTTTTGGACAAAACGATTTTTCATTTCAAAAATCCAAGTTTTGGAAAATACGGATTTTGGTTTTCGGCAAATTTTTCAAGTCACAAAAATGGTTTAAATAGTTTGAAATATGTGTTGAATTTTTTCACACATGTTTGTATTTCAAAGATATAATAAGAACTTAATTTTGTGGATTTTAGAGATTTTATGGGATTTATTTGGTAATAAAAAGATAAGGTTTTGAATCCTATAACCAGATCAGCCAGGCCCTGGCGGTCGACCGGGACGGTCGACCGGACCAGTGGTCGGTTGACCGGACCGGTCGACCGACGTGCACAAGGACGTGCAGCATGCCAGCTTGTTTGGCCGGTCGACCGAGCGGTCGACCGACTGAAGTAAACCCACTCTCGGGTTGGCCCGGTCGACCGGGCGGTTGACCGGCCAAAAAGCCATTGCTCTCTGGTTCTGGGCGTGGTCGACCGGGTGGTCGACCGGCAGGCTCAATGGTCACTTTTTTGACCGTTGGCCGGTCGACCGGCCGGTCGACCGGAAGGTCAAAACTGACCTTTCTGCCAGCCAACGGGCAGATTTTGATTGGGCCTATTTAAACCCCAATCTTCGGCCAGTTTTTATCAAGTGTTTTAAGAGCAAAAATTCCATCTTCTCAAGTGTTTAATTCCAAGTTTTCAAAAGAGTTTTGGGCTTTAAAGTTTACATTTGATTTGGTGTTTTTTTAGGGTTTGAAAATCAAAGAAAAGTGATTTTGGGAAAAGTATTTTGGTTCATCTTCTTCATCCTTATTTCTAGTTTTTCCCAAGGATTTTCTTTGAGTATTTATTTTTCATTCCTTTTGTTTTCTCACACTTGAGCTTATCATTCTATCCTATCTATTATGATCTTTGTTTTGTGGAAAAGTTGTTTGTGGTTGAGATAGACCACCTAGTTGTAAACCCTCCTAATTTGTGATATCCCTCTTGTGTAGAGGTTGATTATTGGAGTGGTGGTTGGCTCCCTCTAGTGAGAGGTGGAGATTGTTGTTTGGCTCCCTCTATTGAGAGGTGGAGATTGTGTTGGAATCCCTCAAGTGTGAGGTGATAGATTTGCGTTGGCTAAGTGCCTACCCCTCCTGTGTGAGGTGGATTTTGTGTTGGTTGTGCCTTGCCTCTAAGTGTAGAGGTTGTATTGGTTGAGAGAGGAGTTGTGTACTCCCGATTGTATTTGCCCCAAATCCTCAGTGGAGGTTCCCTGTGTGGGAAGTCCTGTGTGGACGAGTTAGTGGAAATCCTTCTGTGTGAAGGCGGGGACGTAGAGCTGTGTGCTCGAACCTCGAAACAAATCTCGGTGTTTGCGTTTGATCCACTTTCTCTTAACTCTCTCTATTACTTTATGCATTGATTCATATTGCCATATCATATATATGCTTGTGTTGTTTGTGTGTGCCTCACTTGTGTTTAACCACGAGAGCTTCATATAGCATCTCAACTTTTATTCAGAGGAATCAAGAGGAGTTAGTCCAGAGCCCTTCACCGGGAATTCGGCTACACTCGTTGGTTACATTAAGTGTGTTGCATTTAGTTTTTAATTCCGCATTAGTTGACCATTAGATTAGCTAATCACCTATTCACCCCCCCTCTAGGTGATTTCAATTGGTATCAGAGCCTACGCTCCTGATATTAGGTTTAACCACCTTGGAGTGTGATCTTGGTTTTGCTAATCTATCATTTGCATTTGTTTTTGCACACATATAGTTTACACTCATGGATATCCCTCCCATGTTTGAGATCTCTAGACTTGATATATGGAAGGTTATGATGAGTTGTCATTTAAAAGCCCTAGGTTATAAAGTTTACCTTGCCATTACCAAGGAATCCTACCTTAGTGATAGCAAGCATATAGAGGCCAATGCACTAGCCCTAAAGGCACTAAGAGCATCCCTTGATAAAAAATATTTATATGTGTTTTCTCACTATGATTCCGCTTTTGCAGTGTGGAACATTTTGACATCTCCTCAGCTACCAACGCTTATCAATAAGAAGAGGAAATCTAGTCGAGACGAGCCCAACGAACGTTGCTTCATAGTCCAAGGGAATGATTCCCTTGAGGTACAATCGGATACTCAACTAGATGCTAGTACTAGTTCATATTGCAATGAGTGTATGGATGTACATGCCTTAAATGATGAACTTGCTAAAAATTGTGAAAACTTGATTTCAAAATACAAACTTTTGAAAAAGGATAGCCTTGTTTTAAAAGAAGAAAGTAAAAATTTATCTTCTAGACTTGAGATTGCTTTGCAAGAAAGGGATAAGATTTCAAGTGAACGTGACTCACTTAAATCCCAACTTGATATTGCCCTAAATGAAAACAAGATTTTGAAAAATAAAAATGATTGTGAAAATGGTTTGAAGAAAAATGAGTCTTTAACTTCAAAACTTGATTTTTTTTTTAAAAAGAGAATGAAACTTTGAAAAATAAAATTGCTTCTATTTCAAAGGAATTGGATTTGATGTCTAATGAAAATGTTTCTTTGAAAAATAATTTGTCTACACATGTTTGACATGCTAGTGTAGCTTCACCTAGCTTACCTATTGCATGCACCTCTTCTTCTAGGATTGATAATGATATTTGTTTGTTAAAGAAGAGTATGGATTGTTTGGGCTCCACTTTGAGCCGATGTGCCATAACCACACACGTTTGGAATCTATGTTTCAAAAGAAGCAAGTTCCTCCTATGCATGCACACAAACCACGACAAACACATGCTTCCTACGTTCACTCCCATAACACGATGTATGCTCATGTGTACACTTGTACACATTGTGGACGTAAGGGCCACCTTGCTAATTTTGCTTTGATAAGATACATGATGTAAATTTAGCAAATAAGTTTGTTTGGGTTAGGAAAGGAGCTAACCCCCATGGACCCAAAAGAGTATGGGTACCAAAGATCACCCCTATTTTATTTGATGTAGGTGTGGGCTCTCACATAACGTGAGAGTGATGGTGCCTTGAGGTGGATGCGTTCCGAGCTTAAAGAGGACAATTTGGATGCATCACTTTCATGGGGAGTTTGGTGGAAGGACCACCTTGTTTTGGAGACATGGAGAGTTGCCTTCTTGATTTTGGTAATAATCTCTTACTCCTCATTTATGTTTACATGCCTTTCATATTGTTCATTTTTAGCATGTCATGTTTTAAAGTTCATTATGCCATATGCCATGTTTATTAGTCCTATGACATACATGATTAGTATTTGAGACACCCATGTTTATATGGACCCATATTTTGTGTTCTCACTTTAGTTTGACTAATGTGTATATCATAGATCTATGCATATGCATGTACATAATGATCGTATGTATGTTTATGAGTTTTTGTTTTGATGCTTCATGTTTTGATTACATGTCTAGATGTTAGTTTACATTAAAACTTAGATATATACTTGTACAACTAGTGAGTCACAAATAGATTATTATATGTTTGTGCTTGAATGCTCATTTGTACTCATTAGATGTACTAGTATAATCTAGTTTTGATGATTCATACATTTCGACTTGTATTCCCATTTTGTACATGTTTTTCATGTTTGTGTTTTAACTTCATGTATATGTCTATTTTGTCTAAACTATTAGTTATACATATACTCCCTGAGCCACTTGCCTTCATGCATATATTTTTGTGGACTCGTTCATGTTTGGATATGTATACTTTAGTTTGTACAAGACATACATATACCTTGAAGGATTTCTAGTTTTGATGATTTTCATGTTTAAGGAATTTCATATTTTGAGCTTGATTGCCTAGTTTCATGATGATGTGTTTCACATAACACTTATACACTCACTTTACTTAATATTTTCTCATGATTTTGTTTTCATGAGTACAATATGTGCTATATAGATTTTGAGTGTTTAGTGATCATGTGATTTACATGTTTTTCATGAAATATATGTTTGTTTTATTCCTTGCTTGAAGGATTTCGTACTAGTTTACAATTTATCTTATAACTAGTTCGTATTCTTCATATGATAGAGTTTTTAAATGTGTTATAATACTTTCAAACTTATTTTTGAAAACTCCTACCCATTAAAGGGCGGTTGGTTGGGCGACCATGCCTTGTATGCTCATTATTGAAAATCCATTTAAAACTTGTGCATGAAATGAGTGGTAGGAAGTATGAGTTATACACTGGGTAGGAAAGGAGCTAACCCCCATGGACTCAAAAGTATGGGTACCAAAGATCACCCCTATTTTATTTGATGTAGGTGTGGGCTCTCACATAACATGAGAGTGATGGTGCCTTGAGGTGGATGCGTTCCGAGCTTAAAGGGACAATTTGGATGCATCACTTTCATGGGGAGTTTGGTGGAAGGACCACCTTGTTTTGGAGACATGGAGAGTTGCCTTCTTGGTTTTGGTAACGATCTCTTACTCCTCATTTATGTTTACATGCCTTTCATATTGTTGATTTTTAGCATGTCATGTTTTAAAGTTCATTATGCCATATGCCATGTTTATTAGTCCTATGACATACATGATTAGTATTTGAGACACCCATGTTTATATGAACCCATATTTTGTGTTCTCACTTTAGTTTGACTAATGTGTATATCATAAATCTATGCATGTGCATGTACATAATGATCGTATGTATGTTTATGAGTTTTTGTTTTGATGCTCATGTTTTGATTACATGTCTAGATGTTAGTTTTCATTAAAACTTAGATATATACTTGTACAACTAGTGAGCCACAAATAGATTATTATATATTTGTGCTTGAATGCTCATTTGTACTCATTAGATGTACTAGTATAATCTAGTTTTGATGATTCATACATTTCGACTTGTATTCCCATTTTGTACATGTTTTTCATGTTTGTGTTTTAACTTCATGTATATGTCTATTTTGTCTAAACTATTAGTTATACATATACATCCCTGAGCCACTTGCCTTCATGCATATATTTTTGTGGACTCGTTCATGTTTGGATATGTATACTTTAGTTTGTACGAGACATACATATACCTTGAAGGATTTCTAGTTTTGATGATTTTCATGTTTTAAGAAATTTCATATTTTGAGCTTGATTGCCTAGTTTCATGATGATGTGTTTCACATAACTCTTATACACTCACTTTACTTAATATTTTCTCATGATTTTGTTTCATGAGTACAATATGTGCTATATAGATTTTGAGTGTTTGGTGATCATGTGATTTACAAGTTTTTCATGAAATATATGTTTGTTTTATTCCTTGCTTGAAGGATTTCGTACTAGTTTACAATTTTATCTTATAACTAGTTCGTATTCTTCATATGGTAGAGTTTTCAAATGTTTTATAATACTTTCAAACTTATTTTTGAAAACCCCTACCCATTAAAGGGCGGTTGGTTGGGCGACCATGCCTTGTATGCTCATTATTGAAAATCCATTTAAAACATGTGCATGAAATGAGTGGTAGGAAGTATGAATTATACACTTGATCTTATTGTGTTTTCAATTGATATCATTGTATCTTTTCAATTGGTATCACTATTGACATTCTTTTTGTATACTCATATATGTTTATATATGTATGCTTAAACTTCAAATAGTATCAATTTCGATTGGTATTTATCTTTCCATACATATATATATGTTTTATTTATGCTTACTATATCTCTATATTTTTGAGCACAAATTTTGGTTATGCTAAGCTTGATTTCTTAAATATTTATTATATTTCAATTGATTATTTTTCAATTGATATCTTATACAAGCTTATGCATCATTTTGTTTGGTTTTTCATAAAGGGGGAGAAAATTTATATTTCACTTTTTATTTGGTTTGTTTACCCTTGGTATTTACTCCACACTTTATGATGAAAAATTATTGAAAAATGATATTGATTTTTTATTTGGTATCATACGCTCCTATTGAAAATATCTTAGATTGGTATATGTTTTTCAAATGGTATCAAAAGTGTAAAATATTTTCAATTGGTACTAATTTTTACAATTGGTATTAAGATTATCTATATGTTTACATCTTTCAATTGATATCAAGATTTTAGTTGAATTCTAATGTTTTATTTACTTTCAATTGGTATTCTTCAAATTTTTTCCTATTTGTTTATTTTCAATTGGTATCATGATGCACTAAATTGATATATTTTTTAATTGGTATCATAATGTTTGTTTTGGTTTCACCCCTTGTTGATTTTTTGTTTCGGACAAAAATGGGGAGAACATGGTTTTATTGTTTTCTTTGACCCCTTGTTGATGATTGACAAAAAGGGGAGAAGTATTTGAGTTTATATGCATGTTTATTTGTTTATGCATGTTTAATTTTGTTTATTTACAAAAAGGGAAAAAGTATTTGTTGTTTTTGTTTTGTTGATATCAAGAACTTTATTAAATTTTTTATTGTTTGTATCAAGAGTTTTATTGATTATCTTTCAATTGGTATCAAGAGTTTTTATTAAAAGTTTTAATATTAGTATCAAGAGCTCTTATTGATTAAGCTTTCAAATTGAAATTTTTATTGGTATCAAGAGCAATTATTTAAGGAACATATTTATTTTAAGTTTATATTTTCAATTAGTATTTAAGAACATGTTTATGTTATAAAGAAGGAAGAATAATTTATTTTTTTTGGTTTCAAGAGCATGTTCATTTCATTGTGTTATGCATGTTTATGCATATTCATATTTAGCATTCATTGCATATCTTATTGTTTATTGCTATGCATGAGTTAAGGGGGAGCTTCTTTGAAGCTTAACTTTAATCCATGCATATATAACTTCATGAGTTTTGTCATCATCAAAAAGGGGAAGATTGTTGGCCCAGAGGCCTTTCACTCTAGTTTTGATGATGATTAACTCATGTAGTTATAGTTTACTAATAATCTTGTGATGTTTAGTTTCAGATATTTAACCAAGATATTAGTAGGTGATTAGCTTCAACAAAGGTGTTTTGGAGCTTTCACATGGTGATTCAAGAGCCCGAGCGTCAAGTTCATATCTAGCACTCGTTTAGAGTCAAGCTCGGTGGATCAACATTGGATCTGAAAATCACCTAGAGGGGGGGTGAATAGGTGATAATGCTAATCAATGCACAATTTAAAAATATGATGCAACAATCGCCCAAAACAAGACTAAGAGCCGAATGCCCCGTGAAGGGTTCTGAACTCCTTCCTCCTGATTCCTCGTAAAATGAGTGGAGGTGCGCAATGCAACCTTGTTGTATGGGACAAAGATTGACAAGATGAATGACAACAAGTGAATATAGCAATGACAATCAAAAGCAGGTAGTAATAGCAATGAAAGTAGAGCAAGAACAAGGAAAAGTAAACCAAACGCAAACACCAAGATTTGTTATCGAGGTTCGAGCACCCAGCTCTACTTCCCCGCCTTCCCCAGAAGGATTCCAACCACTTCCACTATCACAAAGATGTCACAAATACACCGGAGTACCCAACTCCACAATCTCAAGTACAAGTTCTCTCTTGGTAGTCAAAAGACCACAAACTTTCTCTTTCAAAATTCTCTTCCCTTACAAAGGTCCTTAGAGAACAATGAGTAGGAATGAAGCTCTTGTGTGCAAAGAGAAAAGAAAATGAAATCAGAGAATTCTTGAAAACACTTCAGAAATTGAGAGAGAATTTCAGCACAAAACCAAGAAACCAAGCTCTTTTGAATGCCTTAAACTTTTAAATTTTTCTTGTAATGAATAGGTCATCCAATCTCTCCCCAAACACCCCTATTTATAGGAGAGGGCTAGGGTTTAGATATAAAACATTTTTAAGGCTAATCAGAAGGTATTAAACCCAATACAAGTCATTTAAACTCACTTAAGTGAGAAAAGGACAAAAACAGATCTGCTCAGAAAACTAGCCGTTACAGTTCAAACGGCTAGTCCGGTCGACCGGCCCGGTCGACGCTAGTAAAAGAAAATAGCCGTTGCAGGCTACGGTCGACCGGCCCGGTCGACCCAAACAAACATAGAGCAAAGAGTTACAGTCAGGCAGGTCTCGGTCGACCGTCACGGTCGACCGTCACGGTCGACCGTGAAACGTGCACACTGATACGTGCAGCTGCCAGAACCACGGTCGACCGCCCGGGTCGACCGGCAAAGCCTGTCATAGCCACGGTCGACTCGGGCGGTCGACCGGCTCAGGCCAAAAATCAATTTTCACACAGAATTTTGAGGAGATAAATATTTTTATCAAAAGATGTTTTAAATAGGAATAAGTATAAAACATAAATATAGATTTACAGGCAGAGGATTTTGTATCAAAATATTTTTGTATAATTTATATGAAATAAACTTAGAAATAAGATGTGCGCAAAAAACGTGTGTGATAGAGCTTCAAACCTATTCACTATTCTTTAACAAAACTCTAAATAAAAATAAATCTAATTAAGTCTCTTGAGCAATCTTGAGCCATGCAATGCCTTACTAGAGCCTTCTCTTCTATGTTCCTTCCTTGATGTGCAAAAAGCCTTCTTTGCTTCATGAACCTAGAATTTTTTTCTTCCTTGATGTGCAAAAAACCTTCTTTGCTTCATGAACCTAGAATTTCTTGCAATAGCTAAGCAATGGCCTCCAAACTATGGTACAAACCTGAAACTTATCTTAACAAACTAATTAGTACCATTTAGCTCCTATTTGGTTTGTTATCATCAAAACTCTAAACATTTGGAGAGTGTAACCTTATGGGCCAACAATCTCCCCTTTTTGATGATGACAAAACAAATAGGCTATAAACAAAAATATAGGGGAGAAGAAAGCTCCCCTCAAATTATGCTATATTAAACAAGGAAAAACAATGTAATTTGTAATTTGCAAGTAAACTTCATGAAACCAAAAACCATGAAATATAAAACACTTGCAAAACACTTAAACTCAAATTACAAGTATTCATGAAAACACATCAAAAACTAAAAACATATATGAACTCACATGGAACCAAAACCATATGAACTCATAATTCTATCATAAAAACTCATTCTCCCCCTTTTTATCATACATCAAAAAGGGTTATGAAAATATTTTTTTTAAATAACACAAACATTAAGTTCACCACAAATGAAGGAAAATCTAGCAAAATCAAGTGGTTTAGTGAAAATATCGGCTAGTTGCAAATCCGTGGAAACATAATCAATATCTATATCTCCTTTCTCAAAATGATCTCTAAGAAAGTGATATCTAATCTCAATGTGCTTGGTCTTACTATGTTGATTTGCATTCTTTGTCATATGTATAGTACTAGTATTATCACAAAATATTTTTATATGGTCAAAATGCAAATCATAATCGAGGAGAGTATGTTTCATCCAAAGGACTTGTGCACAACAAGCCCCCGCAGCAACATACTCCGCCTCGGCGGTTGATAGAGCTACGGAATTTTGTTTCCTAGAGGACCATGAAACAAGACAATTACCAAGAAATTGACATGTCCCACTAGTACTCTTTCTATCTACTCTACAACCCGCATAGTCGGCATCCGAATAACTCGTCATTGAGAAATCTCCGGTTTTCGGATACCATAGACCCATTCCAATCGTTCCCTTAATATAACGAATAATGCGTTTTACCGTAATAAGATGGGACTCTTTGGGACACGATTGAAATCTAGCACAAAGACACACACTAAACATGATATCCGGCCTACTTGCCGTCAAATACAAAAGACTACCTATCATGCTTCTATATAATTTAATATCAACATTTTTACCTTGGTCATCCTTATCAAGCTTGGTGGTAGTTGCCATGGGAGTGTTGCAAACCTTTGAGTCATCAAGTCCAAACCTCTTTACGAGTTCCTTTGCGTATTGGCTTGACATATGAAGTTCCCATCTTGCAATTGCTTGATTTGGAGTCCAAGAAAGAAATTAAGCTCACCCATTGAAGACAATTCAAACTCACATTGCATAACCTTTTCAAATTCCTTGCATAAAAACTCATTATTAGAACCAAAAATTATATCATCAACATAAATTTGCACAATTAAAATGTCATTATCAACATGCTTAGTGAATAGTGTTGTATCTACTTTGCCTTTAATAAAATCATTTGAAATGAGAAAACTAGAAAGCCTTTCATACCAAGCTCTTGGAGCTTGTTTCAATCCATACAAAACTTTATCAAGTTTAAAAATAAAATCGGGATGAACATGATCAACAAAACCGGGAGGTTGATCAACAAAAACTTCTTCATTTATAAAACCATTCAAAAATGCACTTTTCACATCCATTTGAAAAAGTTTAAAATTTTTGAAAGATGCAAAAGCTAGTGTCATCCGTATGGCTTCAAGCCGTGCTACGGGTGCAAAGGTCTCCTCAAAGTCAATTCCCTCAACTTGAGTGTAACCTTGGGCCACTAATCTAGCCATATTCCTAATCACATTTCTGGACTCATCCATCTTGTTTCTAAAGATCCACTTAGTACCAATTATTGGTCTATCGTGGGGCCTAGGAACAAGGTGCCAAACTTGGTTGCGCTCAAATTGATTGAGTTCCTCTTGCATGGCTAGCAACCAATATGAGTCCGCCTCGGCTTCGAGGATGCTTTTGGGTTCAAAATGAGAAATGAAAGCAAAGTTACCACATAGGTCATGGAGTTTGGAGCGAGTTGTTACCCCTTTAGATGCATCACCTAAGATGAGCTCCTTGGGATGATTTGTAGCGTATCTCCAAGCTTTAGGAAGCAGTTGAGAGCTTTCCTCTTTATCCTCTTGAACATCACCAATTGATTCTAGCTTTTCTTCTTGAGCGGGTGAGTCCTTCAAGGATAGTCTCTCCATGTCTTCACCTAAAGGGTCAATCTCTACAACATTCTCAACAACCACATTAGATTCTTCAAATTTAACATGCATGGATTCTTCAATGGTAAGTGAAGATCTATTGAATACTCTATAAGCTTTACTAGTTGTAGAATATCCAACAAAGATTGCTTCATAAGCCTTAGCATCAAATTTACCCAAGTTATCTTTAGTGTTCAAAACAAAACACTTACAACCAAAAACTTTGAAATATGCAACATTAGGTTTTCTAGTATGATACATTTCAAAAGATGTTTTGGAAGAATTTTTACACAAATAAATACGATTTGATATAAAGCATGCGGTGTTTACGGCCTCGGCCCATAGATATTGAGGGAGGTCATGCTCACTAATCATTGTCCTAGCCATCTCTTGAAGTGTTATATTTTCCTTTCTACAGCTCTATTTGTTGTAGAGTTCTAGGATAAGACATTTCATGCTTAATTCCCTTTTCATCACAATAAGTCATGAAGAGTTGGTTAACAAACTCACCACCTCTATCACTTCTTATTTTCAAAATCGAAAAACCTTTTTATTTTTTAACTCTTTTTCGAAAATTCTTAAAATGAGAAAAAGTTTGATCTTTGTGTTCCAAGAAGAAAACCCAAGTGAAACGGGAAAATCATCAACCAAAACATATGCATATCTACTACCATTTAAACTCTTAGTTTTAGTAGGTCCAAAAAGATCCATATGAATTAATTCTAAAGGCCTAGTTGACATGATATCCTTGATTAGTTTGAAGGAAGACTTGGTTTGTTTCCCAAGTTGGCACGCACCACAAATGCGGTCTTTCTCAAACTTCAAGCAAGGTATATCCTTCACCAATTCCTTTGAATTAATCCTAGAAAGATGGTCAAAAGATGCATGTCCTAATCTTCTATGCCAAAGCCAAGAATTTTCATCAAAAGCATTTAAGCATTTAGTAGAACATTTCACATTAAGCATGTCAATGATATAAACATTATCATCACGAAAACCGGTGAGAATACAATCATTTGTTTTAACATCAAAAATCTTGCAAGAAGAATCATCAAAAATAACTTTAAGTCCACAATCACAAAATTGACTAATGCTAAGCAAATTATGTTTCAAACCATCAACAAGTACAACATTTTCTATAGTAGGAGATGAACCAATTTGAATGTTACCTATACCGATGATAGTGCCTTTGGAGTCATCCCCGAAGGTGACGGAGCCACCTTCCTCGTACCTTGATAGGGTTGTAAAGTTATTGATATCCCACGTCATGTGTCTTGAATAACCACTATCAAGGTACCACCGCTCCCTACGTCTTGGAGCCTTGGTGTGTACCTATATCAAATAATTTAGGACTTGATTTTGGTACCCACATTTTCTTGGGTCCTAAAGAGTTAGTTTTATTAACCCAAACAACATTATTTGATCTATTAACTTGGTCATAACAAAATTTAGCTAAATGCCCATTCTTACCACAATATGTGCATCTATACACTCTACCATATTTAAAAGCATAGTGAGTGTGTGATTTGTGAGCATGAGAATTGTGAGCATGAAAAGATTTAGCTTGAGAAGTGTTATGTGTAGTGTGAGCATGAGTAGACTTAACATGTGAATCTTTAGCATGAGGGGTGTGCTTTTTAGAAAATTTTTCTTCAAGTTTCTTAGTGTTAAAAGCACAATCTTTTAAAACTTTTTCAAAATCAACCATTTTAGTTTTTAAAGAGAAAATTTCTTTTTCATCAACAATAGGAGATTTTCCCTTACAAGAAACCTTGTAGGCATTAAACTCATTTTGAATAGAAATAAGATTGGAAGAAATATCATCCTTTCTTTAGAAACCATAGCAAGTTGATTTTTGAGAAAAGCAACTTCTTTTTGCAATTTAAAACATTCAATCTTCTTATTATCATAAGTTTCGGAAAGTTCAACAAAAGCATGAACAAAAACTTCCTTACTTAATTCATCATCTTCATCATCAAGAGGTTGAGGGTTACCTTTGGTGTGTTTGCCATGAAACACATATTCAGTATATCCGTCTCTTCCTCGGATTCGCTTTCCGAATCCCAAGTTGCCTTGTACGCTTTCTTTTCTTCCGATTTCTTTGGCTTGAAGGAGGAGGTCATCTTCTTCTTGAACTCCGGGCAATCCGCCATGATGTGTCCGGGCTTTCGGCAATTGTAGCATATAATTCTTCTCTCCTCTTTGCCTTCAAATTTCCTTCGGAAGTTGAGCTTGTTCCTCCGGTACATTCTCTTCACATTGCGAACAAGTAGAGATAGCTCCTCATCTTCTTCCTCATCTTCTTCATCGTCCTCAAGAGTGGATGAAGATTTGAAGGCCATGGACTTCTTCTTTGGTGGAGCGGCCTCTTCTCTTGCTTTCTTTTCCATCTTATGTGTTTTTAAGTTCCCAATGAGACTAATGAGGTCCATCTCATCCTTGTCGTTCAATTCTTTCAAGGTGGTGGCCTTGATCTCCCAAGATGTAGGAAGAGCCCGAATCACTTTCCGCACCTTTTGATTATTGGAGATATCATCACCTAAGAAAGAAAGAGCATTGGTGATTTTAGTAAATCTAGTAATCATACAATCAATAGATTCTTCATCAATCATTTTAAAAGACTCATATTGGGACCTCAAGAGATCTATTTTAGCTCTCTTGACTTGTGAAGTCCCTTCGTGTGTGACCAATAGATGTTGCCAAATCTCATAGGCGGATTGGCAATGAATTACCCGTGTAAGGTCATCCTCATTCAAGGCGGTTAAGAGGAAATTTTGGGCCTTTGAGTTAGCCTCATATTCTCTAAAGGTAAAGTCGGTCTAAGTGCTCTCATCACTATCGGGTGCAACATAGGGTTTGGTCAAAGATTTTGCAACTAAGCTACCTAATGATTGCAAAAAGATAGACATCCTAATCTTCCAAATAGGGAAATTAAGTCCATCAAATTTAGGAGGGGTTTTGATGTTATCGGCCATGTTTACTAGTGATGACAAATGAAATGCAAATGTTGATTAGCAAGTTTTAAGGATCTCTCTATGGATGTTAAGCCAAAACCTAGAGTCCAAGCTCTGATACCAATTGAAAATCACCTAGAAGGGGGTGAATAGGTGATAATGCCAATCAATGCACAATTTAAAAATATGATGCAACAATCGCCCAAAACAAGACTAAGAGCCGAATGCCCCGTGAAGGGTTCTGAACTCCTTCCTCCTGATTCCTCATAAAATGAGTTGGAGGTGCGCAATGCAACCTTGTTGTATGGGACAAAGATTGACAAGATGAATGACAACAAGTGAATATAGCAATGACAATCAAAAGCAAGTAGTAATAGCAATGAAAGTAGAGCAAGAACAAGGAAAAGTAAACCAAACGCAAACACCAAGATTTGTTATCGAGGTTCGAGCACCCAGCTCTACTTCCCCGCCTTCCCAGAAGGATTCCAACCACTTCCACTATCACAAAGATGTCACAATTACACCGGAGTACCCAACTCCATAATCTCAAGTACAAGTTCTCTCTTGGTAGTCAAAAGACCACAAACTTTCTCTTTCAAAATTCTCTTCCCTTACAAAGGTCCTTAGAGAACAATGAGTAGGAATGAAGCTCTTGTGTGCAAAGAGAAAAGAAAATAAAATCAGAGAATTCTTGAAAACACTTCAGAAATTGAGAGAGAATTTCAGCACAAAAACCAAGAAACCAAGCCCTTTTGAATGCCTTAAGCTTTTGAATTTTTCTTGTAATGAATAGGTCATCCAATCTCTCCCCAAACACCCCTATTTATAGGAGAGGGCTAGGGTTTAGATATAAAACATTTTAAGGCTAATCAGAAGGTATTAAACCCAAAACAAGCCATTTAAACTCACTTAAGTGAGAAAAGGACAAAAACAGATCTGCTCAGAAAACTAGCCGTTACAGTTCAAACGGCTAGTCCGGTCGACCGGCCCGGTCGACCGCTAGTAAAAAGAAAATAGCCGTTGCAGGCTACGGTCGACCGGCCCGGTCGACCCAAACAAATAGAGAGCAAAGAGTTACAGTCAGGCAGGTCTCGGTCGACCGTCACGGTCGACCGTGAAACGTGCACACTGATACGTGCAGCTGCCAGAACCACGGTCGACCGCCGGGTCGACCGGCAAAGCCTGTCATAGCCACGGTCGACTCGGGCGGTCGACCGGCTCAGGCCAAAAATCAATTTTCACACAGAATTTGAGGAGATAAATATTTTTATCAAAAGATGTTTTAAATAGGAATAAGTATAAAACATAAATATAGATTTACAGGCAGAGGATTTTGTATCAAAATATTTTTGTATAATTTATATGAAATAAATTTAGAAATAAGATGTGCGGAAAAACGTGTGTGATAGAGCTTCAAACCTATTCACTATTCTTTAACAAAACTCTAAACTAAAAATAAATCTAATTAAGTCTCTTGAGCAATCTTGAGCCATGCAATGCCTTGCTAGAGCCTTCTCTTCTATGTTCCTTCCTTGATGTGCAAAAAGCCTTCTTTGCTTCATGAACCTAGAATTTTTTTCTTCCTGATGTGCAAAAAGCCTTCTTTGCTTCATGAACCTAGAATTTCTTGCAATAGCTAAGCAATGGCCTCCAAACTATGGTACAAACCTGAAACTTATCTTAACAAACTAATTAGTACCATATAGCTCCTATTTGGTTTGTTATCATCAAAACTCTAAACATTTGGAGAGTGTAACCTTATGGGCCAACAGGATCGAGTCGACTTGGAGACGGCGCTCTACAAGAAGACTTCGGTACATTGTTTAGTATAGTTTGTTTAGATCCATTTGTAAAGTTAGATAGTGTGATATGCTCAAGTTCAACACACACACTTGTTTAAGTTTCATGTTTTGGTTTTCGATTTTGGTTTAACCGATCTTGGTTTTCACGAATAGATAGAATCAAAACAAGTTTACATGGTTTATTGTATATTAGATTTGTTCTATATACATCTATGCTTCAACTATTTAAACAAACTTAGTTTGATAGTCTATTTCATGAGTTTGGAGTTTTGTATTTAAACAAAACATATTTTCGGATTTAATGTCAAAAACATAGATATAATTCTTTTCATATATATTGGATTCTATCCATATACTATATGCCTCAAAGTTGTTTCAATATCATGTTTTTGTATTTGGATGAGTTTTGGACAAAACGATTTTTCATTTCAAAACTCCAAGTTTTGGAAAATACGGATTTTGGTTTTCGGCAAATTTTTCAAGTCACAAAAATGGTTCAAATAGTTTGAAATATGTGTTGAATTTTTTCACACATGTTTGTATTTCAAAGATATAACAAGAACTTATTTTTGTGGATTTTTAGAGATTTTATGGGATTTATTTGGTAATAAAAAGATAAGTTTTTGAATCCTATAACCAAATCTGCCAGGCCCTGGCGGTCGACCGGGACGGTCGACCGGACCAGTGGCCGGTCGACTGGACCGGTCGACCAACGTGCATAAGGACGTGCACGCAGGCCAGCTTGTTTGGCCGGTCGACCGAGCGGTCGACCGACTGAAGTAATCCCACTCTCGGGTTGGCCCGATCGACCGGGCGGTCGACCGGCCAGAGAGCCGTTGCGCTCTGGTTCTAGGCGCGGTCGACCGGGCGGTCGACCGGCACGCTCAACGGTCACTTTTTTGACCGTTGGCCGGTCGACCGGCCGGTCGACCGGAAGGTCAAAATTGACCTTTCTGCCAGCCAACGGGCAGATTTTGATTGGGCCTATTTAAACCCCAATCTTTGGCCAGTTTTCATCAAGTGTTTTAAGAGCAAAAATTCCATCTTCTCAAGTGTTTAATTCCAAGTTTTCAAAAGAGTTTTGGGTTTTAAAGTTTACATTTGATTTGGTGTTTTTCTAGGGTTTGAAAAATCAAAGAAAAGTGATTTTGGGAAAAGTATTTTGGTTCATCTTCTTCATCCTTATTTTCAGTTTTTCCCAAGGATTTTCTTTGAGTATTTTTTCCATTCCTTTTGTTTCTCACACTTGAGCTTATCATTCTATCCTATCTATTAGGATCTTTGTTTTTGAGAAAAGTTGTTTGTGGTTGAGATAGACCACCTAGTTGTAAACCCTCCTAATTTGTGATATCCCTCTTGTGTAGAGGTTGATTATTGGAGTAGTGGTTGGTTCCCTTTAGTGAGAGGTGGAGATTGTTGTTTGGCTCCCTCTAGTAAGAGGTGGAGATTATGTTGGAATCCCTCAAGTGTGAGGTGATAGATTTGTGTTGGCTAAGTGCCTACCCCTCTTGTGTGAGGTGGATTTTGTGTTGGTTGTGTCTTGCTTCTAAGTGTAGAGGTTGTATTGGTTGAGAGAGGAGTTGTGTACTCACGACTATATTTGCCCTAAATCCTCAGTGGAGGTTCCCTGTGTGGGAAGTCCTGTGTGGACGAGTTAGTGGAAATCCTTCTGTGTGAAGACGGGGACGTAGAGCTGTGTGCTCGAATCTCGAAACAAATCTCGGTGTTTGCGTTTGATCCACTCTCTCTTAACTCTCTCTATTACTTTGTGTATTGATTCATATTGCCATATCATATATATGCTTGTGTTGTTTGTGTATGCCTCACTTGTGTTTAACCACGAGAGCTTCATATAGCACCTCAACTCTTATTTAGAGGAATCAAGAGGAGTTAGTCCAGAGCCCTTCACCGGGAATTCGGCTACACTCGTTGGTTACATTAAGTGTGTTGCATTTAGTTTTTAATTCCGCATTAGTTGACCATTAGATTAGCTAATCACCTATTCACCCCCCCCTCTAGGTGATTTCACTCCCCACCTACTGGCTTGAGAGCCGAACCCAACAAACAGGGGACCCAGTGTAAGTGCACCTAGAGGGGGGGTGAATAGGTGTATGGCTAATCTAATGACAAATGATACGGAATTACAACTAAATTGCAACACACTTAGTGTAACTAAAGAGTGTAGCCGAATTCCCGGTGAATGGCTCTGGAGTAACTCCTCTTGATTCTTCTAAATAAGAGTTGAGGTGCTATTTGAAGCTCTCTTGGTTCAACACTAGTGAGGCACACAAACAATACCAAGCATATAAGATATGAACAATATGATGCAATGCAAGGTAAATAAGAGAGAAAGTTTAGAGATAGGATCAAACGCAAACCCAAAGATATGTTCCGAGGTTCGAGCATCCAGCTCTACGTCCCTGCCTTCACACAGAAGGATTTCCACTGTACGTCCACACAGGACTTCCCACACAGGGAACCTCCACTGAGGATTTGGGTAATACAAACTTGCAGTACACAACTCCTCTCTCGAACAACAACAACCTCTACACAAGGGGCAAGGCACTAAGCCACACAAGATTAACCTCTCAATAGAGGGATAGGCACAAAGCCAACACAATCACCTCTCACTAGATGGACAAGGCACAAAGCCAAACAACACCTCAATCACCTCTACACTTAGAGGGATACCAACAACCACAAACTCCTCCACAATCACCTCTACACAAGAGGGATAACACAAAGCAAAGAGGATTACAACACTTGGTGGTCTTGACAAACCACAACCAATTTCCACACAAAACAAAGATCATATAGATAGGATAGAGATGATACCTCAAGTGTGAGAAAACAAAGTGTTTGGAACGAAGAAAACACTTGGGAAAATCTCCAAATAGATATTGAAATCAAGACCAAAACCAATTCCCAAAAGACTCTCTTTTCTTTGAATTTTCCAACACTTTAAAACAAATAAAAATAAAACTTTTTAGCCCAAAAACTCTTTGAAATCTTGCTGTAAAAACACTAGGAAAGATAGGAAATTTTGCTCTCAAAAATCATGTCTAAAACAGCCTAAGAGATGGGTATTTATACCCTGTCAAAAATTATAACCGTTGCAGTCTGGGAATGCCAGATTGCCCCTCCGGTCGACCGGCCAACAGTCACTTTTCTGACCGTTGAGCCAACGGTTTACCGCCCGGTCGACCGGGCCAAATCCATCGGTTGACCGCCCGGTTGACCGCCCCCCACCCGAGAGTAGGGTGCTTTCAGTCGGTTGACCGCGCGGTCGACCGACCGAGTTGGTTGGCCATGTGCAGGTCTTTGTGCACATAGGTCGACCGGTCCGGTCGACCGACAGAGCAGTCAGGCTGGGATTTTGGGTATTGAAAACTTGTCTTTTTAATTTCAATTAAATCCCAGTAAATCATATAAATTCCACAAAAATAAGTTCTTTTAAGATCTTTGAATATCAAACATGTGTGACCAAAAATTAACACATATTACAAACTATTTGAACCATTTTTGTGATATTGAAATTAGGCCTTTAAACAAAAATGGTATTTTTTAAAAATCAAACCTTGAGATGGAAAACCATGATATTGAAACAACTTTGAAGCATATTGTATATGGATAGAATCTAATGTGCATATAAGATATATATCTATATTTTTGATCTAAAAACCAAAACCGGTTAAACCGAAAACCAAAACCAATAAACTTTAAATTTGTGTGTGAGTGTGTGTGTGTGTGTGTGTGAACTTGAGCATATCAACACTATCAACCTTTACACAAGATCTAAACAATCTTAAACTAAACAAACTGAGGTCTTCTTGTAGAACTCCTTCTCCAAGTTGACTCGATCGAAACACGATCCAACGAGCTTGACTCCAACCGAGTGCTAGATGCGATCTTGACGCGCGAGCTCTTGAATCTACATGTGTTAGCTCCAAAACTCCTTTTTTGAAGCTAAACACTTACTAATATTTTGATTAAATATCTGAAACTAAATGTCAAAAGATTATTAGTAAACTATAACTACATGAGTTAATCATCATCAAAACTAGAGTGATGGGCCTCTGGGCCAACAATCTCCCCCTTTTGATGATGACAAAACTCATGGAGTTATATATGCATGGATTAAAGTTAAGCTTGATAGAAGCTCCCCCTTAACTCATGCATAGCAATAAACATAAAGATATTCAATGAAATATATAAACCAAACAACGCATATATGAATAAATGAGGAATTAAACATAAATAAACTTTCCAAATACTTCTCCCATATTTGCATATATACTTCTCCCCTTTTTACATAAACAAAACATATATGCATAAACAAGAAATAAACATGCATATATAAACTCTCAAAATCCTTCTCCCCCTTTTTGGATAAAACAAGGAAATGAACATGCATACATAACTCATCAAATACTATATAAATATATAAACTAATTAAATACTTCTCCCCCTTTTGTCAATTCATCAACAAAGGGGCAAAAATAAACTCTAAAAAAAAAATTCTTCTCCTCCTTTTTGTCAAATCAAATAAGATATATATATATATATATATATATATATATATATATATATATATATATATATATATATATATATATACGATATACATTCATGAAGAGGAGAGACGTAAAGTTAACTCCCTGATTGCAAAATGAAAGAGCAAGGATTTACCGTGTAGCTTTGGGCTAACGGGTCGTGTCCACGAGGAGGAATGCGATAGAAGCTTTTTGATGTTTTTGTTAAATAACAAAGTGTGAAGTTGGTGTCTTTCTTTTAAGTTGAAAAAGAAGATGGAGAGAAGGGAGATGATTAAAAGAAAAGTTGCAAATTTAGAGAAGGCTTTGGAAAAGGTGAATTTTGTATAAAGTTTGAAAAGTGATTTGTTGTTTTTTAATAAAGAAGAAAATCTGGGCTCACTATCTTACTACTCAACGATGTGTTCTTCTCTTGAAAATCTTAATGCCTCAACTTAATCATAGGCAAAAACTCAAGCTTTAGTTTCAAAAGTTTTAAGCAAAGCAAATAAGATTGTTTGAAAAAGTTTAATTCTTTTTCTTAAGAAATCCTCTTGAACTGAATGTTAAATCATCAAGTTTTAATTCAAGTATGAAATAAAAGCAAGTTCAAGTGATATTTTAAAAGAAGTAGAAGTTTAGAAATCCAAACCCATCCTCATGTGCCTTCAAGAACACTTTCAAAAAGAAAGGCTTAGTTTAGGCATGCAAATGATTCCATTGGGTCTTTTACATCAAAGCCATTCAAAAGCAAGAGGGATCGAAGAGAGGGACGATAGTGAGCCCAGAAAATAAGTTTAGCTACTCATGAATAATACAAAACTAGACATGAAAATAACACAAGACATACCCGTGATTGGAGTGGAAGA
Source organism: Agave tequilana (assembly GCA_038442645.1). Taxonomy (NCBI): domain Eukaryota; kingdom Viridiplantae; phylum Streptophyta; class Magnoliopsida; order Asparagales; family Asparagaceae; genus Agave; species Agave tequilana. The sequence goes on from JAVJIF010005192.1 coordinate 251,769, forward strand.
GGAGAAAGCTTGATCCTTTATTGATGGCACTTCAATCTTCAGATTACAATCACTCAGTTCCTCTCTCACTGGTATTTGGACTAAACTACAAATTAAAGAACAGAGATACAACTTCTCTACACTATCTAACAAAGAGCCTAAACCTTAAAAATGAGCAAGAAATTTAATTCTAGTCCTCGCTAATTTTTCAGTACAAAACCCTGCCTTTTATAAGCAAAAACCCAGAGGGAAAGGAGTGAGGAGATAAGGGGAGCAAACGCTCCACTTATCTCCACCAACAAGCCACGGATCCGCGGCTTGGGCCGTGAATCCGCGGCCAGGATGTGGCCAAGTGGCCACATCCTGGTGGAGCGATGGTTGGCGTGGATTTGGGCTCCCTTTTGTCTTGCTGGATTCGCTATTGCAGCTCCCAGATTTGATGAAACGATCATTGATTTGTTGGCTTCAACCGCTTGATTTGGGAAGATTCATTTCAACCAGTTTTCAACCTCTCTGATTTGCCAAGATCTGCCCTGATTCCCTGATTTCGAAATTATTCTGAATTAAATAGGCTTTTGGGCTCGTTTCTCTGGCCTATCCTTTAGCAATGGGCCTGCATTTTATAAAGAGAAAAAGGATTTATTAATATGATTTATTTAGATAACAAGCATGGTAATGTGACAATATGTATGCAATATATGTGACCGATCACACCCCCACACTTATCTTTTGCTCGCCCTCGAGCAAAATATCAAAACTAATCTTAATCAATTATTAGACCACTTTCGCAGGTTACTCGATTGCACTGAGTATGTGCAACAAGCCGTTAAACCTCTAGGTTACCCCTAGAGGACGAGTTTTGTCTCGTGAGGTTTTTCAGTGGATTGCACCCACAAAATCCATAAAGAAAGAGAAAAAAAGGTTAGTATTTTCAAAAAGCATTTTGAAAAGAGAAAATATTTAAAGTATATTTGTGAGAGTTTAAGTAATCTATAAGTTATAGGAATATCAAAATTTTCATTCTTAAACTTAGTCTTTATTCAAAAACATGTCATTAATCAAAGTAAGGAGTCAAATTGCATTTCTCATATAGTCTATTACTTTACCCTGAGTCATATGCACCATCGTGACTGTGAAGTTTGACTAAGGGTTCTTTAACATTAACTCCTATGCCTTATTTATTTTTATTTTTGGTGGTATTTATTCCTCAATTCCATTAGGCTTTCTAATCTGCCCATGTAACGACCCTTTAGTCGGTGACACCCAAACTGGACAGTTTTAGGGCACCAGGTGAGAAAACACCCCTAAGGACTTAAACACTCGAGCAGACAAGGCCACGAAACCAAGGTTTTTATTTATAAAATGTACCCCTTTTAGGCGTGAATACTTATGCTTCATGAGGCACAAATACCCAGCTTAATCAGAGGATTTATATATATATATATATATATATATATATATATATATATATATATATATATATTATATATATATATATATATTTCTCAAACTTATCTAATTATCTTTTGCATAAATACCAAGTCTTGCTTAGGCCAAAGCACCTAGCTAATCAATAATTAGATTTGTTTATTTTTTTTATACATATATAGTTTTTTTTCTTTTTCTTTTTTATAAGGCATAAGAGTCTTTGTTTTTGAACCCTAAGTGTGTAAGTGTATAAAGTGTGCATAGTTCATGAAGGTAAAGATCAAGACTAAATTACTTTTACAAATTTTCTTCCTAACCCTAAAAATCAAACAAGTCATCTTATTTTGACAAAGTGAAAGAAATCCTAATTATGATTTTCCTATTTCTTAAAATTGACTTAATTTCTTACAAAAAATATATCAAAATATTGTTCTTACCTTTCAAAAAGTTTTTTTTTATAAAAAAAATATATATTTTCTTTGTTTTCTTCTTTTTTTTAGTTTTTTATATTAGTTATGTTAGAGCCCTCCCCACACTTATCTCATGCATTGTCCCCAATGTATGAAAGAAATGTATAGATGCATGAATGAAATGTAAAAGAGGTGTATATATTATACAAAAAATATGTACAACATCAAGTTTCTCCCACACCTATATCTTTTTCGGTCTCATCCCTCTAGCTCTCTTCCCATCATTCTAATGGGTCCTTTCTATAGGGCTAGTGGGGAGGCCAATATTTTTGTCATTTCAGCTCTCTTCCTCCCCAGTCTCACCTTCTTAAGGTGTTTCTTCCTCATATGACTGCATTCATTATTCAAAAATTGATCTCCACCACACTTCTCAGTTGGAACTTTTTCATTATGAATGCCTAGGAATTCTAACTCAGTTCCATATATCTCCTCAAAGCTTAGGTCAACACTTTTCCCTGGAGATGTGTAATTAACCAAAATATCCCTAGTTGGTTCATCCAAACACATGAGTTCTTCTTCGAAGAGGTTTTCAAAGAGTATGTCAATCGGAGGTTCTTGAATTATATTCTCATGCGATATATTATTGGTTGGCGCATCGAAAGTGAAGATATTCAAATCAAATTTCCCTTTTTTAAAGGGTACTCTAACATTTGGATCTCCGACATATGCCTTCTCATCAAGATAATCGCATTCATTCTTAAATAATTCATTAAGAAACAGCGACTCATTCTCTATACCTTCACTCTCTTCATCACAATTATTTTCAACAAAGTTTACCTCAAATGTTTGGTCTCTTATCTTACGAAGTTGTTTTCTATGTTGAAGACATTGACTTCTCTAGTCATGTCCCCAAAGGTTAATCTCATAGACCCATTCCTACAATTGATAATAGCATTAGCAGTAGTAAGGAATGGGCGCCCTAGGATAACAAGAGTTTGAGTCCTAGGATAGAACACAGGTTGTGTCTCAAGAACTATGAAATCTACTGGGTAAATAAACTCCCCGACTCGGATAAGGACATCATTAATTTCCCCCTTTGGAACTTTCACAGAACGGTCAGCCAGTTGGATAGTGACTCGAGTTGGACTAAGATTGCCTAACCCGAGTTGTTGATAAACTGAGAATGGAAGTAGGTTGATACTTGCTCCCAAATCAAGAAGTGCATGACTAATCTCGGCTTGTCCTATAGTGCAGGCAATGGTGTGACAACCCGGATCCTTGTACTGACAGGGATCGGACTCGATAGTAGCTCACTAATGTTAGTGGCTAAGAAGACTTTCTTGGGTACATTAGTCTTTCTGTTCTTGGTGCACATGTCGTTAAGAAATTTTGCATAGGATGGGACTTGTTGGATGACATCAAGGAGTGGCACATTTAACTTAACTTGATTAAATATCTCAATTATCTTATCCATGTGTGGATTTTGCTTGTTGTTTTTTTAGTCTATTAGGAAATGGTACTATAGGCTTGTACACCTGACTGGTTGACTATCTGTTTCAGATTCGTCAGATTTGGAAGGATTGTGACTAGATGAGGTAGATGCTGGAGTGGGGTGTGATCGTGCTGACTGGGATTGGGTGGTGTTGACACTTGGTTATCAATTTTCTTTCCCGACCTCAATGTATGAACAACATTACATTGATTCAATGATTGATCCTCAACCAAATGAGCTTGTTGTGAATTCCTAGGAATCATAATTGGTTGACTGGGCAAGGTACCCTTTTGCCTCTCATGTTGTGGATTGGCTAAGTGGCTCATTTGACCCTCTAGCCTCTGTATTGTTTGCATGAGGGAATCTTGATTCTTCATTACCTTTCCATATTTCTCTCAAAGTCAGTCATTCTCATTTCAAGCTGAGGATTCTGAAAGGAGTGTTGTGAGCTTGGTTGAGAAAATTTGTTGATAATTTGAAAAATTGTTGGGAGAATTTTGAGGGTGATTTGGAAAGTTGGGTTGATGATTGGAAGAATTATTAGAATGATGGAAGTGGCTTGCATGGTTTGACCGTGGTTGATCATTATTTTGTTGGCTCCATGAGAAATTTGGGTGATTTCTCTAGCCAGGATTGTACGTTAGAGCGTAAGGATCATTGTTCGGCCTTAAAAAGGCCGCACTCATCGGTTCAGAAAAGTGTTGTTGAGCTTGAAATACAGGACACTCCTCAAACACATGATTCATGGCCTGACAGTAAGTACAACCCGGAGTTGGAAATTGGTTTGGGCTGACTTGATTTACTGGACTGGGTTTCTTAGTTTCTAAAGCTTTCAGTCTTTTCACTAGGTTAGCTAACTTTGCCTCGTTAGCTATGGATGATTCAATTGAATGGAGACCTCCTTTAGAAGAGATGGAGTTTGAATTCCTAGAGCTTTCACTAGTTGGTTCCCATTGGATGGTATTTCAGCTAAATTCTCATATAAATCCCATCCTTCATTCTCATCCTTCTGTAAGAATCCTCCTTGGCACATGCTTTCTAAAAGGGTCTTGGTTGAGTAGTCTAAACCGTCATAAAGAATTTGATATTGTTGCCATTTCTCTATTCCATGATGAGGACATTGGACAAGGAGGTCTTTGAAGCGTTCAAAGTACCTCCAAAACGGTTCACTAGTTCTTGCTTAAAATGCATGATATTTTTCCTAACGAGAGCGGTCTTATGATTTGGATAGAATTTCTTCAAGAAGACCTTGATGAAACCATCCCAGGATGTAATAGAGCTGGCCGCTAAGCTGTATAGCCATTTCTTGGCTAAGTCCTTAAGAGCGAAAGGGACAAATCTCAACCTAATAGCATCATCTGCAAGGTGTGGGATTTTCATCATTAAGCATACTTCTTCAAATTCTCTTATGAAGAAATAAGCATCTTCGGACTCTAAGCCATGGAACTTAGGGAGTGTGTTAATGAACTATGGCTTAAGCTCAAAGTTGTGTTCACCAACCGATGGAAGTTGGATGTAGGATGGAAGTGAGGTTCTAATAGGATAGAACCTATCCTACAAAGATGTCGGTTGAGACATAACCGAATCTAGTCTTGGCTCGAACTTGGGTGGTGATGTGTTTCTAGTTAACCTAGATGAATTAGGTTCTCTTGACCACACTTGCATACACAAACACAATCACAAACAAGTTCACCAATAGTCAACAAAAGTAAACAACCAAGCCTCGTCTAAGGTAACATTGACCTAGACAACTCCTAATTAGTTGATTGTCCACAGGAGGTATAATGTAGATTTTGACCACAAGCTAATCAGCTAGGTCAGGGCAAGATTGGTGGGAGGTATCCGTGCAAAAGCGACGGGCCTAATTAGCCAAACCACCAGCCTTCGGGGTTTCGCCCCTCAATCCCTTTCCTAGACTATAATTTGGTAGGAGTCAAATTCTAACACCTTCCCCCTTAAGATAATCTCCTAGTGAATTCGAGATGTCCCTAAGACCAACGTCTATCAGATTTTACTTAGGCTTAGGTTGTGCGTGCTTGGAGATGGTTTGTGGGCTAAGGAAGGGTAATGACTTCCCCACCTTATCTTGATTTGGGTTTTACCCTTAGAGTTAATTATGCAAAGTGTGCAAGATATAGAAAAGTAGCATTCAAAAGTAAATATCACCCAAGAATATTTCCTAAACTATATTCTATGCATACATACCTTGTCTCCAGCTATCTTCAATAGTAATTGTAAAGTAAACGTAATTAGATAAAAGCCTAGAATGCAAGTCTAAACGTTTTTTAAGCAATTAACAATCACTCAAATTACTGTTGGATTAAAATAGGGATTGTGAATAGCAGATATAGCAAGAATAATAACCCAAAAAAGCTTAATTTATGCAAGCAATATGTCCTGCAAAAAAGAGTTTTTAGTAGTCCAACAAAATTTTCAACTTTTGCAACGCAATTTCTTGAAATTCTGTTTCCTACTTTCGAGAGTAGGGGCACAGAATAGCAAGTCTTCTCCTCCAAATCTTGAATGCTAAATCTGAATGTTGACGTCCTTGAAACAAGACACCAAACTTGTTAAAATATAAATACACCGTTCCCTCCCCGGCAACGGCGCCAAAAAGTGATTGCAAAATGAAAGAGCAAGGATTTACCGTGTAGCTTTGGGCTAACGGGTCGTGTCCACGAGGAGGAGTGCGATAGAAGCTTTTTGGTGTTTTTGTTAAATAACAAAGTGTGAAGTTGGTGTCTTTCTTTTAAGTTGAAAAAGAAAATGGAGAGAAGGGAGATGATTAAAAGAAAAGTTGCAAATTTAGAGAAGGCTTTGGAAAAGGTGAATTTTGTATAAAGTTTGAAAAGTGATTTGTTATTTTTTAATAAAGAAGAAAATCTGGGCTCACTATCTTACTACTCAACGATGTGTTCTTCTCTTGAAAATCTTAATACCTCAACTTGATCATAGGCAAAAACTCAAGCTTTAGTTTCAAAAATTTTAAGCAAAGCAAATAAGATTGTTTGAAAAAGTTTAATTCTTTTTCTTAAGAAATCCTCTTGAACTGAATGTTAAATCATCAAGTTTTAATTCAAGTATGAAATAAAAGTAAGTTCAAGTGATATTTTAAAAGAAGTAGAAGTTTAGAAATCCAAACCCATCCTCATGTGCCTTCAAGAACACTTTCAAAAATAAAGGCTTAGTTTAGGCATGCAAATGATTCCATTGGGTCTTTTACATCAAAGCCATTCAAAAACAAGAGGGATCGAAGAGAGGGACGATAGTGAGCCCAGAAAACAAGTTTAGCTACTCATGAATAATACAAAACTAGACATGAAAATAACACAAGACATACCCGTGAATTGGAGTGGAAGAGGAGAAAGCTTGATCCTTTATTGATGTCACTTCAATCTTCAGATTACAATCACTCAGTTCCTCTCTCTCACTGGTATTTGGACTAAACTATAAATTAAAGAACAGAGATACAACTTCTCTACACTATCTAACAAAGAGCCTAAACCTTAAAAATGAGCAAGAAATTTAATCCTAGTCCTCGCTAATTTTTCAGTACAAAACCCTGCCTTTTATAGGCAAAAACCCAGAGGGAAAGGAGTGAGGAGATAAGGGGAGCAAACGCTCCCCTTATCTCCACCAACAAGCCGCGGATCCGTGGCTTGGGCCGCGGATCTGCGGCCAGGATGTGGCCAAGTGGCCACATCCTGGTGGAGCGATGGTTGGCGTGGATTTGGGCTCCCTTTTGTCTTGCTGGATTCGCTGTTGCAGCTCCCAGATTTGATGAAACGATCTTTGATTTGTTGGCTTCAACCGCTTGATTTGGGAAGATTCATTTCAACCAATTTTCAACCTCTCTGATTTGTCAAGATCTGCCCTGATTCCCTGATTTCGAATTTATTCTGAATTAAGTGGGATTTTGGGTTCGTTTCTCTGGCCTATCCTTCAGCAATGGGCCTGCATTTTATAAAGAAAAATAGGATTTATTAATATGATTTATTTAGATAACAAGCATGGTAATGCGACAATATGTATGCAATATATGTGATCGATCACTCCCCCTGCATACATGCATTACATGAAAAAGAGATGACTAAACCCTAATCACATAAGCATAATATACAATATATAAAAGAAGATGTGAAGCTCCCTCTACACACGTGTAAGACATAGAGAAGAGAGGTCAAGCTCCTCAATATGAGATACACTCAACATGAATCTATATATACAGAAAATGTTAAGCTTCTCTTGCATATAAGCAATATATATCAAAACAATACCAATTGAAAAATACACCAATTTATAATAAAGGTATATATCGAAACATTATGATACCAATTTATGATACCAATTGAAAATAAACAAAAATTTTAAGATACCAAATGATACCAATTGAAAATATCTTGTAAATTTTTGATACCAATGAAAATGAAACATTGTACGTTTTTGATACCAATTGAAATATATATTGTAAATTTTGATACCAATTGAAAGTAAAAACCAATTGAAAATACAAACCAAATTTTTGGAAATACAATCATTTTGCAATAAAGATACCAAATAGAGAATAATACCAATTAAGATTATTGATACTAATATTGAAAATGTTAGCATATACCAAAACAAAGTATTTTCATCATAAAGAATAGGAGTAAGATACCATTGAAAATAAATTCGATTGAAAGATAAAATATGAATTTTTCTCCCCCTTTATGAAATACTAATAAAAATAATACATAAGCTTGTATAAATACCAATTGAAAAATAATTGACATTAAGGACTAAATAAAGCTTAGCATAAACATAATTTGTGCTTTAAGATGTCAAGATATTGTAAGCACAATCAAATCATATATATATGTATGATAATATAAATACCAATCGAAATTGATACTATTTGAAATTTGAAGCATACATATATAGAAAACACAAATATGAGTATACAAAAAAATATCAATTGTGATACCAATTGAAAATATAATGAGGATCAAGTGTATAACTCATAATACCTCCCTACTGATACACCTGTTTAAATAGATTTTCAATTAGGCAAACAAGGCACGGTCGCCCATCTGTCCGCCCTTTGCGTTGGTAGGGGTTTTCAAAAATAACTTTGAAAATAATTTTAGCATAATTGAAAAACCTACCAATTGAAGAATTACGCAACTAGTTTTATAATAATCTTATAAACTAGTACGAAATCCTTCAAGTAAGAAATAAAATAAGAATATATTCATGAAAATATGAAAATCACTCAACAGTTGACACTCAAAGTCTATAAAGCACATATAAGACTCATGAAAATAAAAACATGAGAAAACATCAAGTAATGCGAGTGTAAAAAGTCATGTAATCAACAAAATCATGGAATAAGGCATTTAAACTCAAATGAAATTCCTTTATAAAAAAATAAAACTTATCAAAGCTAAATAGGCTTCAAGGTACATGTATATTTTGTCTAAACTATAAGTATACATACATATCCCAAATATAAATGAGTCCATAATAGAATTTGTATGAAAAGCAAGTGACTCAAGGGTATACATGTTTATCTTAAAGTTTTGATAAAATTAACATATACATGAAGCTAAGCACATTATCATGACAAACATGTATGAAAATAGGGAAGACCTGTCAAAATGTACGAATCATCAAAATTAGGCTATATTAGTACATCTAATGGGTACAATTGAGCAATTAAGCACAAACATACAAAATTCAAATGTGGCTCATTAGTTGTATAAGTATATACACAAGTTTTAATGAAAACTACATCTAAACATGTAATCAAAACATGAAGTGCAAAATCATAAACAAACATGATCATTAAGGTAAATGCACGTAATTTAGAGCTATGATATACACAATAGCTAAACTAAAGTGAGAACACAAAAATATGGATCCAAATGAACATGGGTGTATCTCAATGACTATCTATGTATATCACAAGTCTAATTTACATTGCATCTAGTATAATGAACATGGAAAAATAAAACATGCTAAATGTCAATAATATGAAAGCATGTAAGCTAAATAAGAGTTAAAGATAGTTCCCAAAACTATTAGGGCTAATCTCTAGATCTCCAAACTATGGTGGTCCTCCCACCAAACTTCCCTTGAAGGTGATGCATTCAATGTAGAGTCCATCAAGCACAAAAGCATCCACCATCAAGGCACTAATACCCTCACGTCAAGTGAGAGACCACACCTACATCAAATAAAATAGGAGTGGATTTTGGTATCCATACATTATTGGAACCATGGGGGTTAGCACCTTTCCTAACCTAAATAAAATTATTTGCAAAATTTGAATTATGTATCCGATCATAACAAAATTTTGCAAGGTGGCCCTTACGTCCATAATGTGTAAAAGTGTACACATAAGCATACATAAAATCATGTGTGTGAGCATGATGAGCATGTGTATGCCGTGTATGGTGTGCATGCATATGTGAAATTTATTTCTTTCGAAACATGGATTCCAACTGTGTGTGGTTCATGACACATTGGCTCAAAGTGGAGCCCAAACAATCAACACTTTTCTTCAATACACATATATCATTTCTAATACTTGAGGATAAAGTGGAGCATACAATAGAAACACTAGGTGGTGAAGCAATATTAGCATGGCAAACATGTGAATCAATATAATTTTTCAAAGAAATATTTTTCTTAGAAACCAAATCCAATTCCTTTGAAATTAAAGAAAATTTATTTTCAAAGTTTCATTATATTTTAAAACAAAATCAAGTTTTGAAGACAAAATTTTATTTTTCTTCACAACATCATCACAATCATTATTATTCTTTAAAAATTAATTTTCCTTTAAGGCAAGGTCAAGTTGGGATTTCAATGAGTCCCTTTCATTTGAAATCTCAACCCTTTCTTGCAAAACCAAGTCAAGTTTAGAAGAGAAATTTTTATTTTCTTCTTTTAATTTAATACTTTTCTTTTTCAAAACTTGATACTTTTCAAGCAAGTTTTCACATACTAATGATAGTTATTCATTTAAAGCATCAGCATCAACATAATCGTCACAAGAAGAACTAGCATCATCTAGTTTAGTGTCCGAGTTTACCTCAAAGGAGTCATTCCCTTGGACCATGTAGCAAGCATCGTCAGACTCATTTCCACTAGATTCCTCCTCCACATATTTTGGCGTTTGAAGCTTGAGAGATGTCAAGGTATTCTACACTGCAAAGGAAGAATCACAATGAGAAACCATAGATATTCTTTGCTTAAAGCTTGCCTAAGTGCCTCTAAGGCTTGTGCATTGGCCTCCAAATTCTTGCTATTGTCAAGATAAGATTTCTTGGTAGTAGCAAGGTACAAATGCAATCTTAGGATTTTTAAATAAGCACTCATCTTAATCTTCCATACATTGATGTTAGAAACATCAAACATAGGAGGGGTCATGAAATTCATGAGTATAAACTAGATGTGTGCAAATGTAATATTAGATTAGCTAATCAAGATCTCACTCCTCGATGGTTAAACCTAATATCAGGAGCGTAGGTTCTGATACCAATTGTAAGTACATCTAGAGGGGGTAAATAGGTGTATGACTAATCTAATGACAAATGATACAGAATTAAAAATAAATTGCAACACACTTAGTGTAACCAAAGAGTGTAGCCGAATTCCCGGTGAAGGACTCTGGACTAACTCCTCTTGATTCCTCTAAATAAGAGTTGAGGTGCTATTTGAAGCTCTCTTGGTTCAACACCAGTGAGGCACACAAACAATACCAAGTATATAAGATATGAACAATATGATGCAATGCAAGGTAAATAAGAGAGAGAGTTTAGAGATAGTGGATCAAATGTAAACATAAAGATATGTTTCGAGGTTCGAGCACCCAGCTCTACGTCCCTGCCTTCACACAGAAGGATTTTCACTATACATCCACGCAGGACTTCCACACAGGGAACCTTCACTGAGGATTTGGGTAATACAAACTTGGAGTACACAACTCCTCTCTCAAACAACAATAACCTCTACACAAGAGGCAAGGCACTAAGCCACACAAGATCAACCTCTCAATAGAGGAATAGGCACAAAGCCAACACAATCACCTCTCACTAGAGGGACAAGGCACAAAGCCAAACAACACCTCAATCACCTCTACACTTAGAGGGATACCAACAACCACAAATTCCTCCACAATCACCTCTACACAAGAGGGATAACACAAAAAAAAAAGGATTACAACACTTGGTGGTCTTGACAAACCACAAACTAATTTTCTCACAAAAAAAAGATCCTATAGATAGGATAGAGATGATAGCTCAAGTGTGAGAAAACAAAGTGTTTGGAACAAAGAAAAACACTTAGAAAAATCTCCAAATAGATATTGAAATCAAGATCAAAACCAATTCCCAAAAGACTCTCTTTTCATTGAATTTTCCAACACATTAAAACAAATAAAAATAAAACTTTTTCGTCCAAAAATAATTTGAAATCTTGCTGTAAAAACACTAGGAAAGATAGGAAAATTTGCTCTCAAAAACCATGTCTAAAACAGCCAAAGAGATGGATATTTATACCCTCTCAAAAATTATAGCCGTTGCAGTCTGGGAAGGCCCAGATTGCCCCTCCGGTCGACCGGCCGGTCGACCAGCCAATGGTCACTTTTCTGACCGTTGAGCCTACGGTCGACCGCCTGGTCGACCGGGCCAAAGCCATCGGTCGACCGCCCGGTCGACCGGCCCCATCCGAGAGTGGGGTGCTTTCAGTCGGTCGACCGTGCAGTAGACCGACCTAGTTGGCTGGCCATGCGCACATCTTTGTGCACATCGGTCGACCTGTCCGGTCGACCGGACAGTCGACTGACAGAGTAGTCAGGCTGGGATTTTGTGTATTGAAAACTTGTCTTTTAATTTCAATTAAATCCCATAAAATCCCATAAATTCCAAAAAAAATAAGTTCTTTTAAGATTTTTGAATATCAAACAGGTGTGACAAAAAATCAACACATATTACTAACTATTTGAACCATTTTTGTGATATTGTAATTAAGCCTTTAAACAAAAACGATATTTTTCAAAAACCAAACTTTGAGATGGAAAACCGTTTTCTCCAAAACTCATGTGGATACAAAAACATGATATTAAAACAACTTTGAAGCATATTGTATATGGATATAATCCAATATACATATAAGATATATATCTATGTTTTTGATATAAAAATCAAAACCGGTTAAATTGAAAACACAAACCAATAAACTTTGAACTTGTGTGTGTGTGTGTGTATCTGTGTGTGTGTGTGTGTGTGTGTGTGTGTGTGTGTGTGTGAACTTGAGCATATCAATACTATCAATCTTTACACAAGATCTAAACAATCTTAAACTAAACAAACTGAGCTCTTCTTGTAGAACTCCTTCTCCAAGTCGACTCGATCCAAACACGATCCAACGAGCTTGACTCCAACCGAGTGCTAGATGCGATCTTGACGCGCGAGCTCTTGAATCTACATGTGTTTGCTCCAAAACTCCTTTGTTGAAGCTAAACACTTACTAATATCTTGATCAAATATCTGAAACTAAATGTCACAAGATTATTAGTAAACTATAACTACATGAGTTAATCATCATCAAAACTAGAGTGATAGGCCTCTGGGCCAACAATCTCCCTTTTTTGATGATGACAAAACTCATAGAGTTATATATGCATGGATTAAAGTTAAGCTTCATAGAAGCTCCCCCTTAACTCATGCATAGCAATAAACATAAAGATATTCAATGAAATACATAAACCAAACAACACATATATGCATAAATGAGGAATTAAACATAAATAAACTATCTAAATACTTCTCCTATATTTGCATAAATACTTCTCCCCTTTTTGCATAAACAAAACATATATGCATAAACAAGAAAATAAACATGCATATATAAACTCTCAAAATCCTTCTCCCCCTTTATGTATAAAACAAGGAAATGAACATGCATATATAACTCATCAAATACTAACATGAATATATAAACTTATCAAATACTTCTCCCCCTTTTTATCAATTCATCAACAAAGGACATAAATAAACTCTCAAAAAAAAATCTTCTCCTCCTTCTAGTCAAATCAAACAAGAAAGATATATATATGATATACATTCATGAAGAGGAGAGACGTAAAGTTAACTCCCCTGCATACATGCATTACATGAAAAAGAGATGACTAAACCCTAATCATATAACGCATAATATACAATGTATAAAAGGAGATGTGAAGCTCCCTCTACACACGTGTAAGACATAGAGAAGAGAGGTCAGGCTCTCAATATGAGATACACTCAACATGAATCTATATATAGAGAAGATGTTAAGCTTCTCTTGCATATAAGCAATATATATCAAAACAATACCAATTGAAAAATATACCAATTTATGATAAAGGTATATATCGAAACATTATGATACCAATTTATGATACCAATTGAAAATAAACATAAATTTTAAGATACCAAAAGATACCAATTGAAAATATCTTGTAAATTTTTGATACCAATGAAAATGAAACATTGTACGTTTTTGATACCAATTGAAATATATATTGTAAATTTTGATACCAATTAAAAGTAAAAACCAATTGAAAATACAAACCAAAATTTGGAAATACAATCATTTTGCAATAAAGATACCAAATTGTGAATAATACCGATTAAGATTATTGATACCAATATTGAAAATGTTAGCATATACCAAAACAAAGTATTTTTCATCATAAAGAATAGCAGTAATATACCAATTGAAAATAAAACCGATTGAAAGATAAAATATGAATTTTTCTCCCCCTTTATGAAATACTAATAAAAATAATGCATAAGTTTGTATAAGATACCAATTGAAAAATAATTGACATTAAGGACTAAATAAAGCTTAGCATAAACATAATTTGTGCTTTAAGATGTCAAGATATTTTAAGCACAATCAAATCATATATATATGTATGAAAATATAAATACCAATCGAAATTGATACTATTTAAAATTTGAAGCATACATATATAGAAAACACAAATAAGAGTATACAAAAAAATATCAATAGTGACTCAATTGAAAATATAATGAGGATCAAGTATATAACTCATAATACCTCCCTACTCATGCACATGTTTAAATAGATTTTCAATTAGGCATACAAGGCATGGTCGCCCATCCATGCGCTCTTTGCGTTGGTAGGATTTTCAAAAATAAGTTTGAAAATAATTTTAGCATAATTGAAAAACTCTACCAAGTGAAGATTACGCAACTAGTTTTATGATAATCTTGTAAACTAGTACAAAATCCTTCAAGTAAGGAATAAAATAAGAATATATCCATGAAAATATGAAAATCACTCAACAGTTGACACTCAACGTTTATAAAGCATATATAAGACTCATGAAAACAAAGTCATGAGAAAACATCAAGTGATGTGAGTGTAAAAAGTCATGTAATCAACAAAATCATGAAATAAGGCATTTAAGCTCAAATGAAATTCCTTTATAAAAAAAAAAAAATCATCAAAGCTAAATAAGCTTCAAGGTATATGTATGTTTTGTCTAAACTATAAGTATACATACATATCCCAAACATAAATAAGTCCATAATAGAACTTGCATGAAAAGTAAGTGACTTAAGGGTATACATGTATATCTTAAAATTTTGGTAAAATTAACATATACATGAAGCTAAACACATTATCATGACAAACATGTATGAAAATAGGGAATACCTGTCAAAATGCACGAATCATCAAAACTAGATTATACTAGTACATCTAATGGGTGCAAATGAGCAATTAACCATAAAAATACAAAATTCAAATGTGGCTCATTAGTTGTACAGGTATATACACAAGTTTTAATGAAAACTACATCTAAACATGTAATCAAAACATGAAGTGCAAAACAATAAACAAACATGATCATTAAGGTAAATGCACGTAATTTAGAGTTATGATATACACAAAAGCTAAACTAAAATGATAACACAAAAATATGGATCCATATGAACATGGGTGTATCTCAATGACTATCTTTGTATATCATAAGTCTAATTTACATTGCATCTAGTATAATGAACATGGAAAAACAAAACATGCTAAATGTCAATAATATGAAAGCATGTAAACTAAATAGGAGTTAGAGATAGTTACCAAAACCATTAAGGCTAATCTCTTGATCTCCAAACCATGGTGGTCCTCCCACCAAACTTTCCTTAAAGGTGATGTATTCAATGTAGTGTCCATCAAGCATAAAAGCATCCACCATCAAAGCACCAATACCCTCACATCAAGTGAGAGACCACACCTACATCAAATAAAATAGGAGTGGATTTTGGTACCCATACCTTATTGGGACTATGGGGGTTAGCACCTTTCCTAACCCAAACAAAATTATTTGCAAAATTTGAATTATGTATCCTATCATAACAAAATTTTACAAGGTGGCCCTTACGTCCACAATGTGTACAAGTGTACACATAAGCATACATAAAATCATGTGTGTGAGCATGATGAGTATGTTTATGCCGTGTATGGTGTGCATGCATATGTGGAATTTGTTTCTTTCAAAACATGGATTCCAACCGTGTGTGGTTCATGACACATTGGCTCAAAGTGGAGCCCAAACAATCAACACTTTTCTTCAATACACATATATCATTTTTAATACTTGAAGATAAAGTGGAGCATGCAATAGAAATACTAGGTGGTGAAGCAATATTAGCATGGCAAACATGTGAATCAATATCATTTTTTCAAAGAAATATTTTTCTTAGAAACCAAATCCAATTCCTTTGAAATTAAAGCAATTTTATTTTTCAAAGTTTCATTCTATTTTAAAACAAAATCAAGTTTTGAAGATAAAATTTTATTTTTCTTCACAACATCATCACAATCATTATTATTCTTTAAAAATTCATTTTCCTTTAAGGCAAGGTCAAGTTGGGATTTCAATGAGTCCCTTTCATTTGGAATCTCAACCTTCTCTTGCAAAACAAGTCAAGTTTAGAAGATAAATTTTATTTTCTTCTTTTAATTTAATACTTTTCTTTTTCAAAATTTGGTACTTTTCAAGCAAGTTTTAACACACTAATGATAGTTATTCATTTAAAGTATCAGCATCAACATAATCATCACAAGAAGAACTAGCATCATCTAGTTGAGTGTTCGAGTTTACCTCAAGGGAGTCATTCCCTTGGACCATGTAGCAAGCATCGTCAGACTCATTTCCACTAGATTCCTCCTCCACATATTTTGGCGTTTGAAGCTTGGAAGATGTCAAGGTATTCTACACTGCAAAGGCGGAATCACAATGAGAAACTATAGATAAATATTCTTTGCTTAAAGCTTGCCTAAGTGCCTCTAAGGCTTGTGATTGGCCTCTAAATTCTTGCTATTGCCAAGATAAGATTTCTTGGTAGTAGCAAGGTACACATGCAATCCTAGGGTTTTCAAATAAGCACTCATCTTAATCTTTCATACATTGATGTTAGAAACATCAAACATAGGAGGGGTCATGAACTCTTTGAGTGTAAACAAGATGTGTACAAATGCAATATTAGATTAGCTAACCAAGATATCATTCCTAGGTGGTTAAACCTAATATCAGGAGGTAGGCTCTGTGATACCAATTGTAAGTACACCTAGAGGGGGGTAAATAGGTGTATGTCTAATCTAATAACAAATGATACAGAATTAAAACTAAATTGCAAAACACTAAGTGTAACTAAAGAGTGTAGCCGAATTCCCGGTGAAGGGCTCTGGACTAACTCCTCTTGATTCCTCTAAATAAGAGCTGAGGTGCTATTTGAAGCTCTCTTGGTTCAACACTAGTGAGGTACACAAACAATACCAAGCATATAAGATATGAACAATATGATGCAATGCAAGATAAATAAGAGAGAGAGTTTAGAGATAGTGGATCAAACGCAAACACAAAGATATGTTCTGAGGTTCGAGCACCCAGCTCTACGTCCCCTCCTTCACACAGAAGAATTTCCACTATACATCCACACAGGACTTCCCACACAGGGAGCCTTCACTGAGGATTTGGGTAATACAAACTTGGAGTACACAACTCCTCTCTCAAACAACAACAACTTCTACACAAGAGGAAAGGCACTAACCCACACAAGATCAACATCTCAATAGAGGGATAGGTACCAAGCCAAGACAATCACCTTTCACTAGAGGGACAAGGCACAAAGCCAAACAACACCTCAATCACCTTTACACTTAGAGGGATACCAACAACAACAAACTCCTCCACAATTACCTCTACACAAGAGGGATAACACAAAGCAAAGAGGATTACAACACTTGGTGGTCTTGACAAACCACGAATCAATTTTCTCACAAAACAAAGATCCTATAGATAGGATAGAGATGATAGCTCAAGTGTGAGAAAACAAAGTGTTTGGAACAAAGAAAAACACTTGAGAAAATCTCCAAATAGATATTGAAATCAAGATCAAAACCAATTCCCAAAACACTCTCTTTTCTTTAAATTTTCCAACACTTTAAAATAAATAAAAATAAAACTTTTTAGCCCAAAAACTCTTTGAAATCTTACTGTAAAAACACTAGGAAAGATAGGAAATTTTGCTCTCAAAAACCATGTCTAAAACAACCAAAGAGATGGGTATTTATACCCTCTCAAAAATTATAGCCGTTGCAGTCTGGGAATGCCCAGATTGCCCCTCTAGTCGATCGGCCGATCGAACGGCCAATGGTCACTTTTCTGACCGTTGAGCCTTCGGTCGACCGGGCTAAAGCCATCGGTCGACTGGCCCCCACCCGAGGATGGGGTGCTTTCAGTCGGTCGATTGCGCGGTCGACTGGCCGAGTTGGCTGGCCATGTGCACGTCTTTGTGCACATCGGTTGACTGGTCCTGTCGACCGACTCCTACTTTTGTCGACCAGACGGTCGACCGACAGAGCAGTCAGGTTGGGATTTTGGGTATTGAAAACTTGTCTTTTTAATTTCAATTAAATCTTATAAAATCACATAAATTCTACAAAAATAAGTTCTTTTAAGATCTTTGAATATAAAGCATGTGTGATCAAAAATCAACACATATTACAAACTATTTAAACTATTTTTGTGATATTGAAATTAGGCCTTTAAACAAAAACGGTATTTTCCAAAAATCAAACTTTGAGATGGAAAACCGTTTTCTCCAAAACTTATGTGGATTCAAAAACATGATATTGGAACAACTTTGAAGCATATTGTATATGGATAGAATTCAATATACATATAAGATATATATCTATGTTTTTGATATAAAAACCAAAATCGGTTAAACCGAAAATCAAAACCAATAAGCTTTAAACTTTTGTGTGTGTGTGAATTTTAGCATATCAATACTATCTACGTTTACACAAGATCTAAACAATCTTAAACTATACAAACTGCGGTCTTCTTGTAGAACTTCTTCTCCAAGTCGACTCGATCCAAACACGATCCAACCAGCTTGACTCCAACTGAGTGCTAGATGCGATCTTGACGCGCGAGCTCTTGAATCTACATGGTTAGCTCCAAAACTCTTTTGTTGAAGCTAAACACTTGCTAATATCTTGATCAAATATCTGAAACTGAATGTCACAAGATTATTAGTAAACTATAACTACATGAGTTAATCATCATCAAAACTAGAGTGATGGGCCTCTGGGGCAACAATCTCCCCCCTTTTGATGATGACAACTCATGGAGTTATATATGCATGGATTAAAGTTAAGCTTCGTAGAAGCTCCCCCTTAACTTATGCATAGAAATAAACATAAGGATATTCAATGAAATACATAAACCAAAGAATACATATATGCATAAATGAGGAATTAAACATAAATAAACTTTCCAAATACTTCTCCCATATTTGCATAAATACTTCTCCCCTTTTTGCATAAACAAAACATATATACATAAACAAGAAAATAAACATGCATATATAAACTCTCTAAATCCTTCTCCCCCCTTTTGTATAAAACAAGGAAATGAACATGCACATATAACTCATCAAATACTAACATGCATATATAAACTCATCAAATACTTCTCCCCCTTTTTGTCAATTCATCAACAAAGGGGCATAAATAAACTCTCAAAAAAAAAAATCTTCTCCTCCTTTTTGTCAAATCAAACAAGAAAGATATATATGCGATATACATTCATGAAGAGGAGAGACATAAAGTTAACTCCCCCTGCATACATGCATTACATGGAAAAGATATGACTTAACCCTAATCACATAACGCATAATATACAATATATAAAAGGAGATGTAAAGCTCCTCTACACACGTGTAAGACATAGAGAAGAGAGGTCAAGCTCCTCAATATGAGATACACTCAATATGAATCTATATATAGAGAAGATGTTAAGCTTCTCTTGCATATAAGCAATATATATCAAAACAATACCAATTAAAAATATACCAATTTATGATAAAGGTATATATCGAAACATTATGATACCAATTTATGATACCAACTGAAAATAAATAAAAATTTTAAGATACCAAAAGATACTAATTGAAAATATCTTGTAAATTTTTGATACCAATGAAAATGAAACATTGTACATTTTTGATACCAATTTAAATATATATTATAAATTTTGATACCAATTGAAAGTAAAAACCAATTAAAAATACAAACAAATTTTTAAAAATACAAATCATTTTGCAATAAAGATACCAAATTGAGAATAATACCAATTAAGATTATTAATATCAATATTGAAAATGTAAGCATATACCAAAATAAAGTATTTTTCATCATAAAGAATGGGAGTAAGATACCAATTGAAAATAAAACCGATTAAAAGATAAAATATGAATTTTTTTCCCCTTTATGAAATACTAATAAAAATAATGCATAAGCTTGTATAAGATACCAATTGAAAAATAATTGACATTAAGAACTAAATCAAGCTTAGCATAAACATAATTTGTGCTTTAAGATGTCAAGATATTGTAAGTACAATCAAATCATATATATATATATATATATATATATATATATATATATATATATATATATGTATGAAAATGTAAATACCAATCGAAATTGATACTATTTGAAATTTGAATACATATATAGAAAACATAAATATGAGTATACAAAAAAAATATCAATTGTGATACCAATTGAAAATATAATAAGAATCAAGTGTATAACTCATAATACCGCCCTACTCATGCACATGTTTAAAT
Source organism: Agave tequilana (assembly GCA_038442645.1). Taxonomy (NCBI): domain Eukaryota; kingdom Viridiplantae; phylum Streptophyta; class Magnoliopsida; order Asparagales; family Asparagaceae; genus Agave; species Agave tequilana. The sequence continues at coordinate 272,276 of JAVJIF010005192.1, forward strand.
AGATTTTCAATTAGGCATACAAGGCATGGTCGCCCGTCCATCCACCCTTTGCGTTGGTTGGGGTTTTCAAAAATAAGTTTGAAAATATTTTTAGCATAATTGAAAAACTCTACAAAGTGAAGAATTACGCAACTAGTTTTATGATAATCTTGTAAACTAGTAAGAAATCTTTCAAGTAAGGAATAAAACAAGAATATATCCTTGAAAACATGAAATCAGTTAACAGTTGACACTCAAAGTCTATAAAGCACATAAAAGTCTCATGAAAACAAAGTCATAAGAAAATATCAAGTAATGTGAGTGTAAAAAGTCATGTAATCAATAAAATCATGGAATAAGGCATTTTAGCTCAAATGAAATTCCTTTATAAAAAAAGGAAAATCATCAAAGCTAAATAGGCTTCATGGTATATGTATGTTTTGTCTAAACTATAAGTATACATACATATCCCAAACATAAATGAGTCCATAATAGAATTTGCGTGAAAAGCAAGTGACTCAAGGGTATACATGTATATCTTAAAGTTTTGGCAAAATTAACATATACATGAAGCTAAACACATTATCATGACAAACATGTATGAAAATAGGGAATACCTGTCAAAATGCACGAATCATCAAAACTAAGCTATACTAGTACATCTAATTAGTACAAATGAGCAATTAAGCACAAACATACAAAATTCAAATGTGGCTCATTAGTTGTATAAGTATATACACAAATTTTAATGAAAACTATATCTAAACATGTAATCAATGACTATCTATGTATATCACAAGTCTAATTTACATTGCCTCTAGTATAATGAACATGAAAAAATAAAACATGCTAAATGTTAATAATATGAAAGCATGTAAATTAAATAGGAGTTAGAGATAGTTACCAAAACCATTAGGGCTAATCGCTAGATCTCCAAACCGTGGTGGTCCTCCCACTAAACTTTTCTTGACGGTGATGCATTCAATGTAGTGTCCATCAAGCACAGAAGCATCCACCATCAAGGCATCAAGGCACCAATACCTCACGTCAAGTGAGAGCCCGCACCTACATCAAATAAAATAGGAGTGGATTTTAGTACCCATACCTTATTGGGTTTATGGGGGTTAACACCTTTCCTAACCCAAACAAAATTATTTACAAAATTTGAATTATGTATCCTATCATAACAAAATTTTGCAAGGTGACCCTTACGTCCACAATGTGTACAAGTGTACACATGAGCATACATAAAATCATGTGTGTGAGCATGATGAGTATGTGTATGCCGTGTATGGTGTGCATGCATTGTGGAATTTGTTTCTTTCGAAACATGAATTCCAACCGTGTGTGGTTCATGGCACATTGGCTCAAAGTGGAGCCTAAACAATCAACACTTTTCTTCAATACACATATATCATTTTTAATACTTAAAGATTAAGTGGAGAATGCAATAGAAACACTAGGTGGTGAAGCAATATTAGCATGACAACATGTGAATCAATATTATTTTTCAAAGAAATATTTTTCTTAGAAACCAAATCCAATTCCTTTGAAATTAAAGCAATTTTATTTTTCAAAGTTTCATTCTCTTTTATAACAAAATCATGTTTTGAAGACAAAATTTTATTTTTCTTCACAACATCATCACAATCATTATTATTTTTTAAAATTCATTTTCTTTTAAGGCAAGGTTAAGTTAGGATTTCAGTGAGTCCCTTTCATTTGAAATCTCAACCCTCTCTTGCAAAACCAAGTCAAGTTTAGAAGATAAATTTTTATTTTATTCTTCTAATTTAATACTTTTCTTTTTCAAAACTTGGTACTTTTCAAGCAAGTTTTCACAGACTAATGATAGTTCTTCATTTAAAGCATCAGCATCAATATAATCATCATAAGAAGAACTAGCATCATCTAATTGAGTGTCCGAGTTTACCTCAAGGGAGTCATTCCCTTGGACCATGTAGCAAGCATCGTCAGACTTATTTTTAATTAGTGACACACTTCTTATATGTGAGAGAACGCAGCTCTCATAGATGCTGTTGGCCCAAAGGCCATTATCCCAGTTATTTTGATGATAACAAAACATATTTAGTTATGTATTTAATATTTTTATTTAAAAGGATTTCAGGTTCAAGAACAGGTTTTTTGACGGCTCCGCTAAAAGACTCATAAGTTTGGACGCCGCAAAAATGAAGATTCCCAAGCTATGCACAACTAGGATGCTTTGGGATCAAGATGATGATATAAAGATCAAGACAAGACCAAGAAAACAAGAGTTGTATTTTTACTTTTATTTTAGATATTTTGTCAAAGCTAGATATTAGAAGTAGAGCTATGGGATTATCACACACACACACCTTTTAGTTAGGTTCATGGCTTCAAAAAGATTTTCAATTTCCTTTTTCTAACTTAGATCTAAAGAAAACATATTTTGGAAATAAGATTTTTAGAAAAACAATAGTTTTGGGAAAAAACAATTTTATGGAAAAACAAGTTTCTATCAAAAGGATTTTTATCAAACTATTTTAACATGATAGAAGTATGACACATGCTCATACTCTATGTTTTTACAAGTTCCCAAAATCCTACCCAAGACCCAAATCCAAAAACCCAAGATTTTCTGGTTCTGGAAGTTCTGTTTTCAGAACTCACAGTAACCGGTCGACCGGCCCGGTCGACCGATGTGCACAATACTGTGCACGTCTATATCAGTCGACCGACCCGGTCGACCGATGTACACTTGCTTTCACAGGAGTTTTCGGTCGACCGACCCGGTCGACCGATGAACCCCAACGGTCATATTTTTGACCGTTGGCGGTCGACCGACCCGGTCGACCGGACTCTGTCAAAAGTTCTGACAGATCCAACAGCTATTTTTTCTGACTGTTTTTCTTTTGGGATTTGATTCCAACGAATCTCTTAGGATGTTTTTGACCCCTATAAATAGGAGGTCACTTCAGTTGATATGACTAACAATTTTTAAGAGCCATCAAGAATATTTTTACAAGTGATTTCTAAAGATTTCCAAGCTCTTCCTTTTAGACAAGATTTTCTGTCAAAAGCCAAAATTCCAATCACCCATCTTGAAGCCTACATCTCTACTTCTCTCTAGCTTTGCACTACACAATCCCATATATCTACATCTACATATTTGGTTCTAGGATTGTGCTTGGCGAGCTTTTGTAAAGTGATCAAGTGTTGATCACTCTTTTCCTACTTGAGTGAAGTTGTAGAGGCATCGGCCTCAAGGCGAGCTAGTGTGCTCAAGGTGGTGTTGCGGCATCACGAGAGACGGACAAGTGTGTCCTTGTATTGTTGATCCAGTGGGATCCTCAATAGTGGAAATCCTTCAAGTGTGAAGGCGGGGACGTAGAGCGTGGCTCGAACCTCGGAAACAACTCCTTGTGTTTGCGTTTGATCAAATCTCTCTAAACTCTATCTCTTTATTACTTGCACTTTTCTATTGTCTATTACTTGCTAGAATTTGTGTATTGTGCTAATTGTTAAGTTAATTTTTAAATTCCGCATTATTGCCATAATTCATATAGCCATCACCTATTCACCCCCCCTCTAGGTGATTTCAATTGGTATCAGAGCCTAACCCTACAACTTAGGTCTAACCACCTTAGGGAGATCCATATTTGGCTATATACATTTGTGTTGCATTTACATTTACTTGTTCATTCATGGCATCCATGGACTTTTCTAGCATTAAATCCCCACCCAAGTTTGATGGTTTAAACTTCCCCATTTGGAAGGTGAAAATGAATCTCTTCCTTAAATCCCTAGGAGTTAGGGTAGCTAGGGCCATAACCAAAGATTTCATTGAACCCACTAGTGATGAGAGCACATGGTCCGAGGATACTTTCAAAGACTATGAGGCTAATGCTAGGGCACAATATGCATTAACCCAAGCATTGAATGAGGATGACCTTGCACGCATAATTAATTGTAAATCCGCATTTGAGGTTTGGAACATACTCATTGTAACTCATGAGGGAACGTCTCAAGTCAAGAGAGCCAAAGTTGACTTGCTACGTTCTCAATATGAGAATTTTTATATGTTTGATAATGAGAGCATTGATGACATGCTCACCCGGTTTACAAAAATAACTAATGCTCTTTCTTCCTTAGGCGACAAGATTGATAATGATCAAAAGATAAGGAAGGTGATTAGAGCTCTTCCCAAAGCTTGGGAAGTCAAGGCGACCACACTCAAGGAGCTCAACGACAAAGAGGAGATGGACTTCTCCGGCTTCATCGGAAATCTCAAGACGCATGAGATGGAGATGAAAGTTAGAGAAGAGAGGGAGGCACCAAAGAAGAAGACGATTGCCTTCAAAGCCACTCCTACTACCATTGAGGAAGACGACTCATCCGAAGATTGCGATGAGGACTTCGCCATGCTCATCCGGAAGGTGGGCAAGATGTTCTACAAGAAGGGACGGCAAAGTAACTTCCGAAGAGGGAAGCCTCAAGGAAGGTACGAGAAGAAAAGAGATGAACCCGGTCCTTGCTTTCATTGCAAGAAGATCGGTCACCTAATTGCCGATTGCCCCGCTCTACAAGCAACCACATCCAAGAATGGGCAAAGAAAGAAGAAAGCCTTGGCCGCAACATGGGATGATTCGAAGTCGGAATCCGAAGAGGAGCACGACGCCGCCAACATGTGCTTCATGGCACAAGGAGACGACGCTTCTAAGGTAACATTTGATAACACTCTTGATGATGATGACCTCACTATGGATGAACTAGCACATTTCTTTGAGGAATTACAACATAGATATGAGATTTCGCAATCTCATAATAAAAAGTTAAAAAGGGAAAATGAGTCTTTGAGAGATAAGATTAATTTTATTGAAAAAGAGAAAAATGAGTTATCTAGTTCTTTTGAAAAATTGAAAAATGATTTTGATAAGTATAAGGTAGCTAATAAAGGAAAAAACCCCATGATTTCTAATGATAAAAATGTTTTTGTTGAAATTCAAAAACGTGTTGATTCTTTAGATAAAACTTTAAAGAAATGTGCATTTGATTTTAACAAGCTTGCATCTAAATTTCCTAAGGGAGTAGCTCAAGGGAAACATGTTCATCATAAACACTCCACACATAGACATGCACACACACATAACCATGCTTTTATGTACAATAGTGGTAGAATTTATATTTGCACACATTGTGGCCACAAAGGCCATTTAGAAAAATTTTGCTATGCTAAGAATAATGTAAAGAATAAATTTGTTTGGGTACGCCCCGGATCTAACCCCAAAGGACCCACTAAGATTTGGGTACCAAAAGAGCCACCAAATTTAAATGATACAGGTATAGGTGGATCTACACCCTCCAAGACTTAGGAGGAGGTGGTGCCCGGGTGGTTGATGCAACAAAGCTTAAAGAACACATCAAGATTGCATCGCTATCGTGGAGGCACCTAATTTTGGAGATTGCCCGTAAATTGGTAACATCTCCATTTAAGAGTTTAATTTTGTATATACAATTGTTATAGGATTGCTAGTTTAATTTTATGCCTCATTGATACATGATTAGTATAAACTTGCAACTCTATCATGATTGTATATGCCATGTTAAGCTTTTGATTTTTAGTCATGTATACATATGTATAGAATTGATAGTTTGCTTTTGTACTCTATTGCTATATGCTTGTATAGAACTACTTTTCTATCATGGTGTATATGTGCCTTGTGTTAACTTCTATTTTTTTTGTTTCATGCCTTGTTTAATATATGTCCACATGTATAGGTTATTATTTGTGATTATATACTTGTATACATATACACATTATTTTCATAAATAAAAAAATAAACATTTGTAAAATTTCCTATTTAAACAAACACCTTAAAGATGGCAATTGCGCACCTCAACTCATTCAAGAGGAATCAAGAGGATGAAGTTCAGAACCCGTCACTAGGTATTCGGCTTCAACATCTTTAAAATCTTTGTTTAAATATGAAAAATAAAATTTAAAAGGGATTGCTAGAATTTTGATGTTGTAATTACTTAATGAAGATTTAAAACCTGTTGGTGTATTCCTATATGTTTATATATCACACCTATTTTGATTACAAATTATTTTAAAAATTTTTTTTGGGCTGATAACAGATTTCAGGCAAAGCCGGTCGACCGACCTATATAACCCCGGTCGACCGACTCTGCCTGAGAAGAAATTTTTATTTCTTTTCTGTTATCGGTCGACCGACCATGTGTCCCGGTCGACCGATCTTGCCTGCAGAGCTCTCGGGTTAAATCGGTCGACCGACCCGGTCGACCGCTCTATGTTTACAGAGCTCTCGGGTTTTTTCGGTCGACCGGACCGGTCGACCGATCGTCGTATTTTGCCCTATAACTGTCGTTTTCTCTTCATTTTTCCTTTCTCTCTCTCTCACTCAGCCGACGAACCCACTCATCTCCTCTTCTAAAATTTTTTCTTTTCTCTCCAAACTCTCAACCAAATCCAAATCAATTAAAAACCCATCTCAATTTCCTCATTCTCCTTCCAGATCTTCGATTTCAGGATCATCCAACCACCAGATTCGGAGAATTTCAAGATTTTCAGTCTAGGGTTTTGGATTTTCTCAGTTAAGGTAAAAATCCGATTTTGACTCTAATTTTCATTTCTTGCTTTAGAATCTATTATCTATTGTCATCAATCTAAGTTTCTAAGCATCTAGATCGTGCCTTAAACTTGATTACACCTAAAAATCCTATTTTTATTCATCATGCCTAAACGTTCCAGATCTGAGAAGGGAAAGGAAGTTGCACAACCTTCCTCCCAAGCTCCTAGACCCATTCGCCCCTTTATAAATGATCTTGCAGCTGATAGATACTCCCATCTCTCCACTAGAAATATCAACTCAGGGAGATTTGTAGCTATTCAGGATTTTGAACATCTAGGTATCCCTCAAATCTTGCAAAACAACAATCTAGTTGAGTTCTTGTCCATCAAGGAACAAGTCTACACCTCCCTTGTTCCTTACTTTTATGCCAATTTTGAATTCGATGGAAATCGGATCACATCTAGGGTTTTAGGTAGAAACATCGACATTTCTATAGGTCGATTTGCTAGGATTCTACATCTCTCCACTGGTGGAGCAGATGTGTATTCTCATGATTTGCATGACTTTGAATTCCCGGACGGTGAGTCTGCGCTCACCGCCTCTACCTTGATCCACGGGGATGACAACCCCGGTCTAGTGAGGAACGAAGTTGTGAGTAGATACACTCTCACTGCTCAGGTCCTTGCTAAGATTATTTTCTTCAACATTGTCCCCAAACATGGTGAGTATAGCCATGCTAGGGTTGTGTCCCTTTGATTATCTTTTGCCTTCTTCGAGGCATTAAGGTAAATTTTCCTAGAGTCATAGCGTCTCATATGGGCTCTGATCAGATCCGTACTGCGGGTAGAAGCTTGCCCTACGACATGCTTATTACCCATCTTCTTAGGGCCCTTGACTTTGATCTCTCCGCTGAAACTCCTTCCAATCCCCTGACCCACATCAATGGAGTTGTCCTGAAGATGATGGAAGCTCAGCTGCGTAGACACGCTCCTGTGCAACCACATCTTCCTCCTGCTGGTCCTGGCTCATCTTCAGCACCAGGATCTTCTTCTTCTGCAGCACCTGCATTTCCTCCTGAGTTACTTGCTCTTGTCTCTTCGGAGGTCCGCTCTCAGCTCGAGGCACATCAGGCCTGGGCCGAGCAGCGCGACGCAGCCATTCGTGCAGAGTTAGATGCTCGTGCTCTTCAGGACGCTGCTTTTCGGGCGGAGGTCTGAAACGACATGTCATATTTTGCTGACTCCATGAGATTCGTGGATGTTCAGTTTCAGGCCCTTTTCTCAAAATTTGACATGCTCGTTCCTGATCGGACTCCGACTGCTTGTCGACTTCCAGCCACCGGTCCTCCATTTCCTCCCAGAGCTCGCTCTTCTGTTCCACCACCGCGCACCAGAGTCGATGGCATGGATCCAGAGGAGGTTGCTTCTTCAGAGGAAGGTGGTGATGATGACGGAGACGGCGATGACGGTGATGATGGTGCTGAGGAGTGACCTCCCTTTTGATGATGTCAAAAAGGGGGAGAGTTATTTTGAGAGAGATATTTTGTAGTATTTGTGTTTTGGATATTTTTTGGACATGTAGTATTTGTTGTTGGGACATGTAGTATTTATTTTTATTTTACTTTGGACATGTATTTCTTGTATGTGTTGTGGACATGGTTATCTTTTGTTTTTATGTATCTCTTATTTATGTCATGTATGAACTCATTTCCTTCATCTATTCTATGACATGAGTATTTGGTATTATTTGTTGGCATGGAAATATGGTGTTTATCATTTACATATGTTTTCCTATATATGCATGTGTTGAGGGGAGCTTCATTTGAAGTCTCTACCCAAAATATTTTGTGATAACTACATATGTTTTGCCATCATCAAAAAGGGGGAGATTGTTGGCCCAAAGGCCATTATCCCAGTTATTTTGATGATAACAAAACATATTTAGTTATGTATTTAATATTTTGTTTAAAAGGATTTCAGGTTCAAGAACAGGTTTTTTGACGGCTCCGCTAAAAGACTCACAAGTTTGGACGCCGCAAAAATGAAGATTCCCAAGCTATGCACAACTAGGATGCTTTGGGATCAAGATGATGATATAAAGATCAAGACAAGACCAAGAAAACAAGAGTTGTATTTTTACTTTTATTTTAGATATTTTGTCAAAGCTAGATATTAGAAGTAGAGCTATGGGATTATCACACACACACACCTTTTAGTTAGGTTCATGGCTTCAAAAAGATTTTCAATTTCCTTTTTCTAACTTAGATCTAAAGAAAACATATTTTGGAAATAAGATTTTTAGAAAAACAATAGTTTTGGGAAAAACAATTTTATGGAAAAACAAGTTTCTATCAAAGGATTTTTATCAAACTATTTTAACATGATAGAAGTATGACACATGCTCATACTCTATGTTTTTACAAGTTCCCAAAATCCTACCCAAGACCCAAATCCAAAAACCCAAGATTTTCTGGTTCTGGAAGTTCTGTTTTTCAGAACTCACAGTAACCGGTCGACCGGCCCGGTCGACCGATGTGCACAATACTGTGCACGTCTATATCAGTCGACCGACCCGGTCGACCGATGTACACTTGCTTTCACAGGAGTTTTCGGTCGACCGACCCGGTCGACCGATGAACCCCAACGGTCATATTTTTGACCGTTGGCGGTCGACCGACCCGGTCGACCGGACTCTGTCAAAAGTTCTGACAGATCCAACAGCTATTTTTTCTGACTGTTTTTCTTTTTGGATTTGATTCCAACGAATCTCTTAGGATGTTTTTGACCCCTATAAATAGGAGGTCACTTCAGTTGATATGACTAACAATTTTTAAGAGCCATCAAGAATATTTTTACAAGTGATTTCTAAAGATTTCCAAGCTCTTCCTTTTAGACAAGATTTTCTGTCAAAAGCCAAAATTCCAATCACCCATCTTGAAGCCTACATCTCTACTTCTCTCTAGCTTTGCACTACACAATCCCATATATCTACATCTACATATTTGGTTCTAGGATTGTGCTTGGCGAGCTTTTGTAAAGTGATCAAGTGTTGATCACTCTTTTCCTACTTGAGTGAAGTTGTAGAGGCATCGGCCTCAAGGCGAGCTAGTGTGCTTAAGGTAGTGTTGCGGCATCACGAGAGACGGACAAGTGTGTCCTTGTATTGTTGATCCAGTGGGATCCTCAATAGTGGAAATCCTTCAAGTGTGAAGGCGGGGACGTAGAGCGTGGCTCGAACCTCGGAAACAACTCCTTGTGTTTGCGTTTGATCAAATCTCTCTAAACTCTATCTCTTTATTACTTGCACTTTTATATTGTCTATTACTTGCTAGAATTTGTGTATTGTGCTAATTGTTAAGTTAATTTTTAAATTCCGCATTATTGCCATAATTCATATAGCCATCACCTATTCACCCCCCCTCTAGGTGATTTCAGATGCGACTGTCATGCTGATCAAATGTAGACATGAGCTTCAAATGAAGTTGAGATGCGACTGTCAATTAGTTGTAGAGATGAAGATCTCAATCATTGTTGAGACGCGGATTTAATCGTCCTTGAGACGCGCCTTTTAGCTTGAAATGCAAAAATCTCACTGGAAGGTTCTAGACGCGAACGCGAGTTGATCGAGGGAAAACCATGCACAAACAGTGTTATTTTGAAAAGTGTGTATGCTTTGGTTTCCTTGATACTTCCGTTATAGCATAGAGGCTATATGATTATGTGTGTGTTAACAGTTCTTCAATGTTCTAAGGAATCAAAAGAAAAGAACACAAAAATTGAAAAGAGAAGTGTACGGTGTGAAAGCAAAGATAGAAACATTGAAAGAATATATTTGTGATTTTTGTTATATATCTAAAACAGTATAAAAAAGAAAAAAACTCATGGCTACTAACTACTAATGGCTCCACTAACCATGCTAACCTCTTAGTGATAGTCGCCTCACATGTATCCTTGGCCATCACTAGTCCTTGGTTCAAGAGCTTTTCAAAGCATGACCCATAATATCACTTTCACATCCAAACTCAACAAACAAGAGCAAGCTATACTTAAACCATCAAAACTAACTAGAACAAGTATGAAATAAAGTAATGGTAACTTGTTAGAGAGTTAAATGTTAGAGTGTTAGAATCTATCATCATGAGCCATCAATGGCTCTTGCAAGAGCAAGGTCAAGTAGAGGCTATTAGATTCATATGGATTATTAAGTAAAGAGTTAGCAAGTTAGTAGTTAGTTGCCATGAGAGAAAATTAGCTAAACATGTAAAGAGTTGAAGAAAAAATAAATAGAGATAAAGGAAGAACCTTTCATAGAGTATCACCCTCCATTACAAGAACTTTCTCTTCTATCCTATAATCACAATCTTTCCTATTACATGATCTACTAAAATAAAAAATACAAAAGAAGAGGAAGAATAAGAACAGCTAAACTACACAAATGGGAGAAAACTACCCTAAAAACTCTTTTCCCCAAAAATCTGCTCAACACTAAGTATTTATAGGGAAAAAAGGCACCAGGGAGGCTGTACGGAGTTGGGCGTCGAAGCTCGAAGCACGACTCCATAGCATGGTCGCGTTTTTGCGGCCATGCTGCACCCAGAAGGGCAGCACCAGGGACTTGTACAGCATGCTGGTTCCTGGTTTTCTGCTTCCAGAAGCAACATATTCAGCTTCCAAAGTCCAAGGCTATATTCGGATCAAAAAATCACCAAATAAATGAGATTTTTGATCTTCTTCTTCATTTCACACCATGGACCTAGGAACACACAAGAAAGTCATTATTTAGTAGAATTTTATATAAAAATGTTATATACAATATGCAAATATAGAGACCAATCACACCCCACACTTATCTTTTGCTCGTCCGGAGCAAAATAGAAAAACTAAGAAAATTATTACACCACTTTCGTAGGTAACGCGATTGCACTGAGCATGTGCACTAAGCTGTTAAACCTCTAGGTTTCCCCTAGAGGAAGTGTTTTGTCTTCTGAGGATTTTCAGCGGATTACACCCACAAAATTCATAAAGAAAGAAATCAAATGCTAGTATTTTAAAAACACATTTTGAAAGTAGAGTAAAGTATTGAAATATTTTTGTGAAAATTTAGGTGATCCAAGGTGATAGATTAACCAGAAATTAATCTTCCTTAATTTAAGTGTAAATGCAAAATCTTATTATAAATTAAATGTAAGAATTTAAAATTGAATTGATTCTTTGATCTTTCATAATACTCTTAGAAAATATGCACTTTGTGAACTTTGAATATTTTTGTGATATCGACTCTAATTTTCATGCCATCAATTTTTTCTTCTCTTTTTTATTAGGCTTTTAACTTACCTAGGTAGTGAGCTTTTAGCCAATTACTCCCAAACCAGATGATTTTAGGGAACCAGATGAGAAAACATCCCTCGGGCTTAAAGACTCGAGTAAACAAGGCCACAAAACTAAAGGGGATTATTTTATTTTTGTTCACTGTCTTAGGCCTGAATAATTATGCTTCCTGAGGCATAACTATCTAGCTTCAATAAGTGATTTTATTATCATTATTTTTTTATATATTTTTATGGCATTTCCAGTCTTTGCTTCAATCCCAAAAAATTGTGTATATGTGAAGTGCATATATCTAAAACAAAAAGTTCGAGATCAAATTATCTTTCTAATCTTACTTTCTTATCCTAAAATTTAAACAAGATCTATTATTTTGACTCAGTTTAAGAATTCATAATTTTAGATCTTCTTAATTCCTAAGATCCTCTTAACTTTCTTAAAATAAATTAAAACTATTTCTCTTATTTCAAAAGTTTTGTAAAAAGAAAAGAGAAGGGTTTTTATATAAAAGAAAAAATCTAAAAATTTTCTAAAAAGAAGTGTAAAATAAAGAAAGTTTAAAATAACCTACATTAGTAAAACCTCCCCCCACACTATCTCATGCATTGTTCTCAATGCATCGTGAATGTGTATAAGCATGAAATAATTAGAGAAGAAAAAATTACCTTAGTGTGGTGGTTCCGGTGGTGGTCTGATTAGTCCACAAAATGCGGCCCAATTCAAAGATTGTGAATCTCGAAGGAATCCACCAGGGACCTCTCTAATACAATCCGTTAAAATATTGTAGAAATATATGATCATTTTGAAAAAAATTCTCCCCCTCAAATGATTAATTTTCAAAAATAAACTCGAGTCATTATGTTTAACACCGTTGTCCAACAAAGAAGTGTGATTGTGGAAGATAATTGACTTAGGCTCAAAAGAAACAGGAACATATATTGATTAGGGAACTGACTTAGATCAAGTCGAGATTCAAAAATTGGAGTCGAATTTGGTTCAATTGGATTCGAATTTGGTTCAAAATTGGGGTCCAAACTAAAAAATTGATGTTCACACACTTTCCCCATTAACTGAATTTGATCATAAAATATTGGTGATTCCATTTCACGATGTACGGGTACAGAATTCAATGTTGACTCCAGAATATAAAAAAAAACTGGTGATGATACCAGAGTCATTATTCAATCAAAAAGTGAAATAAAATTACCAACTTGTGGATTAGAATCACATTCACGCTCAAGCTCAATTTCAGAAAAAGGATAACTTGTCAAATGTCAAGATGGTTCTCAAAATTTGGGCAAGTTCAAAAAGATGTAGTGAAATTAAATCTTGATTTTCGTCCACAGAAGGAATGTGAATGGGTGAAATGATTGATTCAAGTTCAGGAATGGGAATCAAAACTAACTCAAGAATATTACTTAGTTTAGGTAATACTACAAGAATCGATATTGATTCAAGGATTGGACTCGAATCATTAAATTCAAGCTCAGGTTCACATTTAACTTCGAGTTCAATTTCAGAAAATGGATTACTTACCAAAATCTTAAAGATTTGATTTTGGTCAAGTTCAGGTTGGCATAATGAAATTGAAGCTTGATTTCAAAATGACATGATTCTTGAGTCATATGAAAATTTGGTGGACATTGAAAGTCAACCATATTTCGAATTAGTCGCTCGAACTCTTGCACGAATTCCACAGTTTTTTCCAACAATGATTGTCTTTTAGTGGTTCTGAAAAAGAACTGTATGAATTTTGGAAATTCTGTGGATATGATGAGGCCACCATGTTTTCAAATTATTTTTGGGTCTCTATCATTTCTTCCAAACTCCTTTGCAACTTTGATTTTTCTTCAATTGGCAGTTCAGGAAAAGGAGGATGCGCAAAAGAATCAGGGAATGAATATTGTGAACAATGTGGTTTAAAATTTAACTCGGGGGAGGTGAATTCCCATGGACTCTATGAAGGGTGAAAATTATTTTGAAATTTATGGTCATAGAATTGGGGGTATAGGTCATATTGAGTCAGATAAGTCCAATCTGGACCATATTGTTTGTTCATGTTGTACATAACCAAGTTGGAATTATCTGAGTCAAATGAGATCGAGGTGAAAAATGGATTCATTTGGTTGAATTTTTTTTTGTTATATTCTATTTTATCACAATAATCACAAAAAAAAAATCAAACAAACAAGCAAGCAAACAAAAAAAAAAAAGAAAAAATTCAAAAATAAGCCTATACTAGGGTTGACCTAGACCTAGATGACTCCTAACTGGTTAGACTGGCCATGGTGGGTACATTATAGGAACTGACCACAAGTTAATCGAACAGGTAGGGGCAAGATCAGTGGAACGTATCCATGCTGGAGCAACGGCCTAATTATTTTAAACCACTGTTCTTCGAGGTTTCGTCTCTCAATACCCAACCTTTGACACCGATTTGACAAGAGTCAAACCCTAACAACTTCACCTTAGGTCAATCTCTTAAATGAGTCTGAGATGTCCCTAGGGGCCAAAATCTAAGAAGTTTTATTAGGGATTGGGTTGTGAGTACTTGAAAAATGTTTTTGGGCTAAGAAAGCATGATGAAATCTCCATCTAATCTTGTTTATTTGGATTTTGCCCTTAAAATTAATTTTGTACAAGCGTACAAAATATATCAAACAAGATTTACTCAAAGCAGATAAACCAGCCGAAGCGTTGGTCCTATTCTATATGCAGTCTTCCGTACCTTGCTCCAGTACACTTCAACAGTAATTTAAATGAATCGTAGAGACACATGCCTAAAATGCAAGAGTCTAAATCGATTTTTTGCAACATGCTTTTTACTGTTGTTTATTAGTAGAATCTTGGTGATGACACACAAGAAAAATAATATTTGCAGAGAGCTAATTTTTTTCAAAGCAAGCAACCCTGAAAAAAATTCTGTTAGTAGTTCACTCAATCCTACCGCGAAAATGCGGCAATTTTGAGGGTATTTGGTCTCTACTTTGAGAGCAGAGACCCAAAACCACTTATATATTTCTTAATTCTTGTTTTCTTGATTCCAAAACCTGTACCCTGAAATAAATAAGAAAAGTTAACAAAAAAATGAAATCAAACTGTTCCCATCCCCGGCAACGCGCTCCAAAATTTGATCGGGAAAAAAACCATGCACAAATAGTGTTATTTTGAAAAGTGTATGTGCTTTAACTTCCTTGATACTTCCGTTATAGCATAGTGGCTAGACGGATCGAATCCACAAGGTTAGAAAGCAATAGAAGCTTTAACAGTATGGTTACGTGTGTGTTAACGATTCTTCAATATTTTAAAGAATCAAAAGAAAAGAACACAAAGAATGAAAAGAGAAGTGAACGGTGAAAATAAAGATAAAAACATTGAAAGATTATATTTGTAATTTTGAGAAATATCTAAAACATAGTAAAAAGAAAAGAAAACTCATGGCTATTAACTACTAATGGCTCCACTAACAATGCTAACCTCTTAGTATCAGTTGCCTCACATTTATCCTTAGCCATCACTAGTCCTTGGTTCAAGAGCTTTTCAAAGAATGACCCATAAGATCACTTTCATATTAAAACTCAACAAAAAAGAGCACGCTACACTTAAACCATCAAAATTAACTAGAGCAAGCATGAAAAAAAAGTAAAGGTAACTTATTAGAGAATTAGATGTTAGAGCGTTAGAATCAATCATCATGAGCCATCAATGGCTCTTGTAAGAATAAGGCCATGTAGAGGCTATTAGATTCATGTGAATTATTAAGTAAGAAGTTAGCAAGTTAGTGGTTAGTAGTTAGTTTCCATGAGAGATAGTTAGCTAAACATGTAAAGAGCTGGAGAAGAAATAAATAGAGATAAAGGAAAAATCTTTCATAGAGTGTCACCCTCCATTACAAGAACTTTCTCTATGATCATTCTCTTTCGTATTACATGATCTACAAAAATAAAAAATATAAAAGAAGAAGAAGAAGAACTAAACTACACAAATAGGAGAAAACTACCCTAAAAACTCTCATCCCTGGAAATGTGCTAAACATTGGGTATTTATAACCAAAAGAGGGCACCAGGGAGGCTGTACGGAGTCGTGCATCGAAGCTTGATGCACGACTCCACAACATGGACGCGAAAATGCGGTCATGGCTGCGTTTTTATGGCTATAATTTCGCCAGAAGGGTAGCGCCAGGGCATGGGTCTGGTACTAGAGATATGGGACTTGTACAACCAAGCTGGTTACTTGTTTGCTGCTTCCAGAAGCAACAGATTCAGCTTCCAAAGTCAAAGGCTATATTAGGATCTAAAAATCACCAAATAAATGGAAATTTTGATATTCTTCTTCATTGCACATCATGGACCTAGGAACACACAAGAAAGTTATTATTTAGCAGAATTTTAAATAGAATATGTATGAAAATGTGATATGAAATATGCAAATATAGAGACCAGTCACAGATACCGCGTTGAATGCGTGTCGGCTCAGATTAAGCACGAGATACGCGCCGCGTATCTCGGTCACTGAAGGACCTATAAATGACTAGGGTCTTTCAACAGTCAATTCACTTTGACTGTTAACCATCTTCGATCAGGCTCGCGTCTGAAGATCAAAAAGATTTTAAGCTTTCTCAGAACCCATAAAGCTCCGAGCTTTTTCCAAACTTTTCGAAGATTTCACTGTTTAAATGGCTCCAAAACCCAAGCAAATCATTGATTCTTCGCTACCGCTACGCCAACCACTGGGGTGGTTCTTCTTCTCGGGAAGCCCCTATTTTTGGTAAGTTAGATGGCTTTCGCCATTAGAACATGAGGAGACATCATCTCTTAATTTCTTTTGAAGTTTGAAAACTTCTGTTGAAGTTGAATAGTCATAGTGGACTTCGCAGGTCTACATTTAATTTGTGAATGTGATCCTCACATTGATGAGAAGGACACGAGTCTGGTTTGGGACCCAAAGGTCACTGGAAGTTTTTGGGCACGAATGTCCCTTAAACTCGAATATTGTGTTAGACGCGTGTCCTGCTCGGATTGGATTTGAGATTTGCACTATGAATTAAGGTCATTAAGGGGCTTTTAAGAAGGGCTTTGAGGTTTACACAATTAATTATGATCATTGGAGGGCCTGTAAAAAGGCTAAGGGTCTCTTACAGTCAATTATTTTGACTGTTTTCTTCCTTAGGCCCGTATCTGAAGAACTTTCAAAGTTCTTGAGCCCTTAAAAGAACCCAATGCTTTAATGCTTTTTACAATCTTCTTCATAGATCATCGTTGTCAAATGACTCCAAAGTCAAAGAATATCACTTTCTCTTCTGGTACTGTTATTGTCGCAACCCTAATGGATGACACTCCTCAAAAGGTCCATTTTCAGGTAGGGAATGGCCTTCGCCATTATCACACACGACAAGACATTTTCTTCTTGAAGCTTTTGCCATTACTGAATATAAGAGACATTGTCTCTTAACTTCTTTCTCAAGTTTTAGAACTTTTACGATCTTTAAGTTTTGATCCTATTGATGCGATTTTTGCGTCCTAGCGAGTTTCGTGTTGTGAGATCTTAGACGCGAGCCTAGCAAGCTTCACGTTTTAAGATCTTAGACGCGAGTTTCGTTCATCATAAGATTTGTATTTGAGTCTCAAGATTTAAATAATTTCTTAATTTGGAGTTCAGACGCGGACTTCATGTGAGCCTCGTGTTTCAACCATTGGACACATATCCTATGTATTGAGCCCCACATTTGAGTTTCAATATTTTTACATGTTTTTGTCTATGCAAAATTGACCCTGAGTTTTTCCTTTTCACTGGCCTTGGCTATATTGACGGTGCTGACTCCACTGTCTGCTTCAACTTGTGGAAGACAATTGCCGCATTCATTGAAGTAAATAAGAAATGACAAGTTTATTCGATTGGCAACCACTCAGGAAGTCAGAGCTTCTCTTCGAAAATGGTATCAAAGAGGGCGAGGGGTATCTGTACGATGAAGATAAAAACTGGCTCTGTCAAATTCGGACCTCCTTGGAGTATCATTGCTTTGCATCCGGATAATGTTAGACATAATGCACCAGTATGGTCTTGGATCCTCCCTTAACCAATCTTGTTCAAGGAAGTGACCGCAACAAGCATGATGTATTTGAAGTTCAGGGAAGGAGAACATTTTCGGGTGGTTTCGAATCCTCCTTTCACCAATCTTGTTCAAGGAAGTGACCGCAACAGAGAACCCATACTCCTTGGATGACTTTCTTGTGGCAAAATATTCCATTAAGAGAAGGATTGTGGCTTTGTGAGGGAGGAAGCTGATTTGTCACATACATTGCATTTATATTGTCACTTTACCACACTTGTTAGCTAATAATTCTATTAATAAGTTGTGTTTTTCTTTGCTAAATGTAGGCCCAAGTGCTTAAAGGAAGAAAGGAGAAACAAGCCCAAAAGCCCACCAAATTCTGAATTAATTCAGAATAAATTCAAATGAAGAAATCTGGGCTAAATCTTGGCATATCAAGAGGTTGAGAAAAATCCTCCCTGAATCGAGCGATTGAAGCCAGAAAATCAGAAGCTGTTTCGTAACGGTTGAAGCAGAAACAAGAAAACCAGCAGGAGATGCGAGATACCCTTCGAACCAGGAGCCTCCCCCCCTTGGTGTGGCCACGTGGCCACACCAGGGCCGCGGAAACGCGGCCCAAGCCACGTTTCCACGGCCAAGTAACATCTGTTGGGGGAGCGTTTGCTCCCCAATCTTCCCGGGATTCGCCTCCTTTGATTTTTGGCTATAAATACCTCTTTCAGCAGAGAAAAATGCAGCGAAGACTAGGATTAAGTTTTGCATTTATTTTCTTAGGATTTAGGCTCTTTGTTAGCTAGAAAAGAAAGTTGTAATCTTGCTTTTTAAGTTGTAGTCCAGTTTCAAAAACTTGTGAGAGAGAGGACTGAGAGCTTGTACTTGAAGATTGAAGTGACAGCAATACAAAAGTTGAGCCAATTTCTCTTCCACTTGCAGTACGGTATGGGTTACATTATGTCTTTGTTTTCTTCTTCTTTCTCCATGGATAACTAAACATCTTTCTGGTCTTGCTATCGAACTATCTCTTGCTTTTCTTCTCTCTTGTTTTTAAAAGAAAAAGACCCGATGACTCATATGAATGCCTTACTTAAAAGCCTTTCTTTTTGAAAGTGTTCTTGAAGGCACATGAGGATGGGTTTGGATGTTGAATTCACAACTTTTTCATGAACATCTCTTGAATCGTTTTAATTTATTCTTGCTTCTTCGCGCTTGATTTTTTAACATTCGATTCTCCGTTTCTTGAAGAAAAAGACTCAACTCTTCTAACATCTTATGTGCTTTACTTAAAACTTTCTAAAAGACAACTCTAAGTTTTGCGAATGATCATCTAAGGGACTTAGCATTTTAAGAGAAGAATAACCAATTGAGTAGTGAGATAGTGAGCCCAGACTTTCTTTATTATTACAAACAACACAATTTCTAAGTTTTCTAAATCACCTTCTCCAAAACCTTTTCTAAAAGTTGCAATTTTTCTTTCATTCATCTCTTTCTTTCCATTCTCTTTTTCCTAAAAAACGAACACAATTCCTTGTTTTAAAAACGAATCACCGAAAAGCTTCCATCGCATCCCTCCTTGTGGACACGACCCGTTAGCCACGAGCTACACGGTAAATTCTTGAACTCATTGGTTGTTTCTCTTTATTTTAGCAATCAATTTTTGGCGCCGTTGCCGGGGAGCGAACGGTGTAGTTGTTTTAACAAGTTTTGTGTGTTTGTTTCAGGGACTTGAAGATCAAGATCTAGCATTCAAGCTTTGCCAAGAAGACTTGCAAATTCTGTGCCCCTACTCTTGAAAGTAGGAAACAGAATTTCAAGAAATTGCTTTGCAAAATCTGAAAAAATTCATTGGACTACTAAAAACTTTGTTTTGTAGGACATATTGCTCGCAAAAATTTCAGTTTTTATATGTCATATTTGTGCTATTTTTGCTATCCAACATCCCTGTTTTAAATCAACAGTAAAACCCTTGTTGCAAAGTTAAAAATTGATTAGACATTTGCATTCTAGGCACAAGTCTTTTCAATTCCTTTACTTTACTGTTGAAGAGTGCTGGAGCAAGGTACGTACGCATTGCATTCAGAATAGGACTCAATTCTTGGTTGATTTATATCGCTTTGAGTGAATCTTATTTTGTACACTTCACAAATTGATTTTAAGGGAAAATCCAACAACAAGATAAGGTGGGGATTTAATCACCCTTCCTTGGCCCAAAAATCAGACTCCAA
Organism: Agave tequilana; assembly: GCA_038442645.1. Lineage (NCBI taxonomy): Eukaryota > Viridiplantae > Streptophyta > Magnoliopsida > Asparagales > Asparagaceae > Agave > Agave tequilana. Next base: position 292,428 of record JAVJIF010005192.1, read on the forward strand.
GCACTCACAAACCTAAGCCTAAGTAAAATCTGATAGATGTTGGCCTTAGGGACATCTCGAACTCACTAGGAGATTATCCTAAAGAGGGAAGGTGTTGGAAATTGACTCCTGCCAAATCAGTGTCAAGGAAGGGGATTGAGGCCGAAAGCCCGAAGATTGGTGGTTATTTAATTAAGGAACGTCTTTGACGGAAAACCTCCCACCAATCTTGCCCTGACCTGGCTGATTAGCTTGTGGTCAAAGTCTACATTCTACCTCTTGTGGACAATCAACCAGTTAGGAGTTGTCTAGGTTGAGGTTACCTTAGACTAGGCTTGGTTGATTTCTATTGTTGACTGTTGTTTGAACTTGTTGTGATTGTGATTGTGTGTGTGTATGCAAGTGTGGTCGAGAGACCCTAATTCATCTAGGTTGACTAGAAACACATCAAACCCAAGTTTGAACCACGACTAGATCCGGTAATGGCTCAATCTACATCACTGCAGGATAGGTTCTACCCCATTAGGACCTCACTTCCATCTTGCATTTCACTTCCATCGGTTGGTGAATACAATTTCGAGTAAAGCCTCAATTCATCAACACACTCCCCAAGTTTCATGGTCTAGAGTCTGAAGATGCCTACTTCTTCATAAGAGAATTTGAGGAAGTATGTCTAATGATGAAAATCCCACACCTTGTAGACGACGCTATTAGGTTGAGATTTATCCCATTCGCACTTAAGGACCTAGCAAAGAAGTGGCTCTACAGCTTAGCAGCCGGTTCCATCACATCTTGAGATGGTTTCATCAAGGTTTTCTCGAAGAAATTCTATCCTATCCATATAACCGCTTTCATTAGGAAGACGATCATGCAATTCAAGCAAGAACCTAGTGAACCGTTCTGGAGGTACTTTGAACGCTTTAAGGACCTCCTTGTCCAATGTCCACACCATGGAATAAAGAAATGGCGACAATGCCAAATTCTCTATAACGGTTTAGACTATTCCACCAAAACCCTCTTAGAAAGTATGTGCCAAGGGGGCTTCTTGCAGAAAGATGAAGATGAAGGATGAGATTTGTATGAAAATTTGGCTGAGAAGACCATCCAATGGGAATCTGCTAGTGAGACCTCTAGGAATCCTAACTCCATCTCTTCAAAAGGAGGTCTCCATTCCATCGAATCGTCTATCGCTAATGAGGCTAAGTTAGCTAATTTGGCTAGAAGACTGGAAGCTCTAGAAACGAAAGAACCAAGTCCAGTCAATCAAGTCAGCCCGAACCAATTTCCACCCCCGGGCTGCTGTCAAGCCATGAATCATGTGTTCGAGGAGTGCCTAGTGTTTCAGGCTCAGCAATCCTACCATGAACCGATGAATGCGGCCTTTTCAAGGCCAAACAATAACCCTTACGCTCCAACGTACAATCCCGGTTGGAGAAATCACCCTAATTTCTCATGGAGCCAGAATAACTCTGACCATTCACGATCAAATCATGCTAGCCACTTCCATCATGGTAATAATTCTTCCAATCATCAACCCAACTTCTCCAATTTCCATAATAATTCTCCCAACCATCCACCAAACTTTCCGAATTATCAACAGAACTTTCCTAATCAAGCTCCACAATCCTCCTTCCAGAATCCTCAATTAGAAAGGAGAATGACTGACTTTGAAAGAAACATGGAACGATATATGAAAAACCAAGACTCTCTCATGCAAACCATTCAGAGGTTAGAGGTTCAAATGAGTCAACTAGCCAACCCACAGAATGAGAGACAAAAGGGTACCCTGCCTAGTCAGCCAGTCACCAATCCGAGGAATTCCCAACAAGCTCATTTGCTGAGGATCCTTCATTCAATCAATGTCATGCTATCCATACATTGAGGTCAGGAAAGAGAGTTGATAACCAAGTGTCAACACCACCCAATCCCATTCAGCACAACCAAAATCAAGCCTCCACCTAATCTAATCCAATTTCTTCCAATTCTGACGAGTCTGAAAAAGACAAGTCAGCCAGCCAGGTGCATCAGCCTATAGTAACATTTCCTAATAGGCTGAAAAACAACAAGCAAAATTCGCACATGGACAAGATAATCGAGATGTTTAACCAAGTGAAGATAAATGTGTCACTTCTTGATGCCATCCAACAAGTTCCTTCCTATGCTAAGTTTCTTAAGGACATGTGCACCAAGAAGAGAAAGACTAATGTTCCTAAGAAGGTCTTCTTAGCCACTAATATTAGCGAGCTATTTTTGGGTCCTATCCCTGTCAAGTACAAAGATCCAGGTAGCCCCACCATTGCCTGCACAATAGGACAAGCCGAGATTAGTCGTGCACTTCTTGACTTGGGGGCAAGTATCAACTTGCTTCCATTCTCTGTTTATCAACAACTCGGGTTGGGTGACTTAGTCCAACTCGAGTCACCATCCAACTGGCTGACCGTTCTGTTAAAGTTCCAAAAGGGAAAATTAACGATGTCCTAATCCGGGTAGGAGACTTCATATACCCTGTCGATTTCATAGTTCTGGAGACACAACCTGTGTCCAACTCCAATCGTAGGGTTCAAACTCCTGTTATCCTAGGTCGATCATTCCTGCTACTGCTAATGCCATCATCAATTGTAGGAATGGGTCTATGAGGTTAACCTTTGGCGACATGACTAGAGAAGTCAATGTCTTCAATCTAGGAAAACAACCCCCGCGATATCGAGGACCAAACATTTGAAGTCAACCTAATTGAGAACTTGACAAGTGAACACGAAGAAGAATTGGAATCAGAAATGGAGAGTGAATTCGGGTTAGAGTCTGATGACTTTAATCTTGATCAGGTTGTAGATTCTGATGTGAATTGGGCCTCAAACCCTATTTTACCAACAATGGAGCCAACAGATTTGACTAGTCCCTCTAGTGAGCCTTCCTCTTCCTTAGAATTGAAAGCCCTACCTGCGCATCTCAAGTATGCCTATCTAGGCGAACAAGAGACCTTTCCCGTCATCATTGCCTTCCATTTAAATGAAAGGGAAGAAAAAGATTTGAAAGCAATTCTAAGAAACATAAGGAAGCCATCGGGTGGACTATGACTGATATCAAGGGATTAAGTCTAACCATCGTTCAACACCGCATCCATCTCAATGAAGACGCCACACCCAAGAGAGACCCGCAGCGTAGGTTAAACCCTATAATGCAAGAGGTTGTTCATGCTAAAATCATAAAACTCTTAGACAATGGGATAATTTATCCCATTTCTGATAGCCAAAGGGTCAGTACGGTCCACGCGGTCCCAAAGAAATCTGGTTTCACCGTAGTGGAAAATGAGAACAAAGAGTTGGTTCAAACTCGACTTCCCACGAAGATTCGAGTTTGCATTGACTATAGGAAACTAAATGCTGTAAATCGTAAGGACCAGTTTCCACTTCCCTTCATTGATCAAATGCTTGAACGTTTGGCGGGTCACGAGTATTACGTTTCTTGGACGATTACTCGGGCTATAACTAGATCCCTATCGCTCCTGAGGACCAAGAAAAGACTATGTTCACATGTCCATTTGGGACATTTGCTTATCGTCGAATGCCTTTCGGCTTATGCAATGCCCCAGCAACATTTCAACGTTGCATGTTGAGTCTTTTCTCAGATATGGTAGAACGCTTCTTAGAAATCTTCATGGATGATTTCTCCATCTATGGAGATTCATTCACTCAATGTCTCCACCATCTTGAACTCGTCCTCCAACGCTGTGCTGAGAAAAATCTGACACTGAACTGGGAGAAATGCCACTTCATGGTAAAACATGAAATTGTCTTGGGTCATGAAATCTCCAAGAAAGGAATTGAAGTGGATAGAGCCAAAATCGAGGTTATTGCTAAGCTTCCCATGCCAAAATGCGTTAAGGACATTAGATCCTTCTTCGGACACGCTGGTTTTTACCGACGATTTATCAAGGATTTCAGCAAAATTGCTAGGCCCTTGACTAATCTGTTAGCTAAGGATGTGTCCTTCACTTTCGATGCTGAATGCATAGATTCTTAGGAGAAGCTTAGAGAGAGCTTATTTCTGCACCAATCATATCTGCACCGGATTGGTCTAAACCGTTTGAGATCATGTGTGACGCTTCTGATTTTGCCATAGGCGCTGTCCTAGGACAACGCAGTGATAACAAGCAGCATGTGATCTATTACTCTAGTAGGACTCTAAACGATGCTCAAATGAACTACACTACGACCGAGAAGGAATTCTTGGCAGTAGTATTTGCCTTAGAGAAGTTTCGTCCCTACCTACTAGGGTCCAAAACCACCGTTTTCACCGATCATTCCGCGCTTAGGTACCTCATGATGAAGAAGGATGCCAAGGCCCGACTCATTCGTTGGATCCTCCTTCTTCAAGAATTCGATCTTGAGATCCGAGATAAGAAAGGCGTAGAAAATATCGTTGCTGACCACCTCTCACGAATCCCTAATTCTCCATGCAACAAATTACCCATCAATGAGGATTTTCCTGATGAACATCTCTTAGCTATCTCTGGGGAACCTTGGTTTGTTGATATAGTGAATTACTTAATCACAAACAAAACTCCGTGTAACGCCCCGATCCTGCGGGTACGGAGACATTACTGCGACGTATACATGCAAGTTAGAAATACCCTCACATATATACGCTAAGCATCAGTACAGGCAAGAATCAGAGTTCGGAAGCAAGTGGTGCATTATACATTCCAACATATGAGTATAATTACAAAGTTATCACCAGATGTGATACAATGTTACGATAATATTACATCACCGATAGACGCAAATGTGAGTATACAAAGGGATGTACAAGAATGAATAGTGTAAGACACTCACGAGTGTACAAAGGAAAACTCGAGAGGCACACAGGGGGCCTGGAAGGATAGAGCTTCAGATGGTCTGCTGGAGATCCAAGCTACCGCTACACCTCTCAGGTCAGCAACCAAGAGTATCCCCTAGCTCCAAGCTTCAGGACCTGGACATGAGGATCCAGAGGAGTCAGAACTCCCCTAGCGAGTCGTGAGGCGAAAGCCAAATGGCGTGCAAAGATAAGCACATGTGTATTGATAAAACCGAATCATAAGCATGCATTGAAAGCTGTGTCGTGAGCATAAGCATGCAGGAGTAGTAAGTAGTATCAAGAAGGAAGTACTCACGGTATGATAAGATAAGAACAGGAGACTAGAGAAGGGAATACCAGTGGTAAAGCAGGATGTGAACATGTATAGTATAATAATCATAAAACTGGAAACCCGATGTAAATCCGATGAAAGCATTCTTGGCAAATTACACCAAAAAGTTGGCATCGTTTATTATTATTACTCGTCTGACCCATATATCTAGGTATGTCTCCTGGTGTACATCTCAACACACATACATCCATATATAAGCAAGCCGAGGTTTGTTACTGAAGCTGATGAAGAACTGAGAGCTCATACTTATAGTAGTTCCCGTCCGCCCGGGACACAGCCATTGGGGGCCTGAAATCCCCCTAACACGCTTCTTCTGGGGGCCTGAAATCCCCCTAACACGAATCGTTAGTTTTGGTATTCCACTACTATAAGCAAGGCATCATACCGGCATCCATCACTTCCTCCATTCCCTGTGTAGATTGTCCTTTTTATAGCTTATGAACATAATTATCAGATTACGGGAATGAGTAGGAACATAACTGGTCATAACAGGAGTACATAACAGGCATAACAGGAGTCATAACAAGCATAACGGGAGTTCATAACAAGAGATCAGGTACTACATTCCCGTAATGTGATAATCATGAGTAGAGAGTTATTCGTAACAGGTGACAGGTTTTACCATGCCAATGACGAGTGTTCATGAAGATGACAGGTGATAAGTCAAGGCATAACCGGGGACAGGTAGTATAACATGAGCCAGTGTCAAGTAGTAGCTGAGCATAATCAAGCGGAGCTAAGCAAGCTGGAGGTATGGACAGCAAACAGTATTTAACACTAGAGCGCTTAGTGAGGTTACCGGGACGACTCGGCTAAAGTGCGAGTAGAAAATCCGGCAGCATCTCACCTAGACGAATCTAGTGGTAAAACGCTGAGCGCTGATCATGATAACCAGGCGGAGCTGAACAAGCTGGAGGCACAGGCAGCGAACAGAGTTTAGACACTAATACGCTTGGCGAGGTTACCGGGCCAACTCGGTTTAAAATACGAGTAGAAAATCTGACAGTATCTCGCCTAGACGAATTTAGTGAATAAAGCGCTGAGCGCTAAGTATGCTCGCCAGGCGGAGCTGAGAAACTTGACGGTCTCAACTCACTTCTCTTTCGAGATAGTGAGAGAGACGGAGGCTGAAGGACCTGGAGGCCAAGAACGCTCGGGGTTTAAGCGCACTCTCGGTGGCTACTAGCCATCCCAGGAGTGGATAGAAACCCGGAGTTGGTACCGAGTGCCCGCACGAGTTGTTCTATCCTATTACAAGCATTACAGTATATCAGTCCGGTTCAAGTGAAGACATACCACAGATTACAACACACACACTCGTACAACCACACCGCACTGATACTAAATACAACATAATAATGATTCTAATACAAGTCCATTTCTTGGCGAGGAAAGTCACTCGCCTAAAACGCCACTTTTGAAGCTTTGCGCGTCCGAATTCCCGGGAGAGGAAAAAAAACACCAAGCGAGCAAAGGAAAGGGGGGCTTGGCCCTTGGGTGGCCGCTGGCCCTAGGGTGGTGCGCCACCCTTGGTGGTGGCCTAGGAAGTGGCCGGCCCAAGGAGGGTGAGGGAGAGAGGAAGGGAAAGGTGATTTCTTTGGTGGTGGTGTTATTGGTGGATTTTGGTGGAGTAATAAAAAGAAAGCGAAGGAGGTGATGTTGGGAGGTTGAAGTAGTGGATATGGAGGTGGTGTTGTGATGGTGAAAGTGATGGTGGAAGCGAAGATGGTGGTGGAAAATAGTAGAGGTTATGGTGATGAAAAAGTTTAAGAAAAGATGGTGGTGGTGACGTTAGTGTTGTCGTTGCAATTGTCACCGGATGATTACGGAATAATCGTAAACGATTACCGGAATAATCATCGGAGATGTTGCCGACGAAGAAGAGCTCGACCCAATCCAAGGAGGGTGGCCGGCCTTGGATAAGATGATGGGGTGGTGTTTTGTGGAGAGGTTTGTTGTGGTGGTAGTTTTGGAGAAGGTAAAGGAGAAGGTGGAGGCTTTGGTGGAGTTTTGGGGCTTGTGTTGGTTTAAATGGAGATGGAGGAGGAAGAAGATGAAGGTAGGGAGTTAGAGAAGTTGTAGTGGTTGTGGTTGTGGTGGAGATGAAGGAGGAGTTGGTGGTGGTTAAGGTTTTGGTGAAGAGAAATGAAGTGGAAAGAAGAAGAAAGTTTATATAGGAATTGATTGTGAAGGTGATGAAAAGTGTTTTAGAGAGGGGGTTTTTGTTAAAATGGAGAGAGGTGAGGTGTCTCTTGGCCGGCCATGGTGATGGGAGAGGGGTTGGATATTTTGGAGAAGATATTTTTGATGTTAGATATTTTGGTGGAGAGTTGTAGAAGATAATGGAAGAATGGAGAATTTTGTAGAATTGGTGGAAGGAAAAGGAAGGAAAGAAATAGGAAAAAAAAGGAAAAGAAAATGGAAAAAGGAAGATATTTTCTTGGAAGAAAAAGGAAAATAATTAGAGTGGCGGATTCCCGGGATTCAGTTGCGGATGCGGAAAACTTTTGGAAAAATACGGAATCGTCCGAAAATCAAGTATCTCGGAATGACCCGCAAAAATTCTCAAAAATCAAGAATATTATTCTAAAAATCATGGTTAAATTCGTTTCAAGAAATTCTTTATAGTTTTTAAAATTAAAAATCCTGAAATCGGCCGCTAATATCGGTCGACACCAAATCTGGCAGAAATCTGATAAATTCTGAAAAT